>MCJB01023467.1:24412-80799 GCA_002018475.1 Nicotiana obtusifolia
CCCCCCCCCCCAATTTCCTTGATTATTTCCATTCCAATTTCCTTGATTGTTGTTATTATGCCAATTCTCTTGATTGTTCCACAACTCCAATTCCTTGGTTTTTAGAATTCCAATTGCCTTGATTATTTTGAGGTTTCAATTGTTGTTGGTTTGGGCCTTGGAAGTTGTTTCTTTGCCCTTAAAAGTTGTTCACGTATTGCACTTCTTCTTCTTCTTCATTATAAGAATCATCTTGATCAAAACCATTATCTTCTTGCACATAATTCTCCACTTGATTTTGCACTTGTGGACCTTTATTCCTCCTCTTTTTCACCATCATGTTCACTCCCTCCATGGTATTGACTTGCTTGGGATTTTGCAATTGATTTAGTTAGGCCTTTGCTAGTTACATCATGGTGGTTTTCAACTCGGCAATGACTTGCCCATGGTCTTGCAATTCTTTGTAAAGATGAATCATGTTTGGGTCACTTTGTGGAACATTGGCCCGAGATTGCCAAGCCGATGACGTTTCCGCCATCTCATCCAAAATCTCACACGCCTCCGCCTAAGGCGTAATCATGAAATTCCCACCGGCAAGTTGATTCACTACACATTGGTTGGTTGTGTTAATCTCGCGATATAAAGTATGTTGAATCATATTCTCCGTCATATCGTTGTTGGGACATTCCTTAACCATTGTTCTATAGCGTTCTCATATCTCGTGTAGTGGTTCATTTGGCTCTTGCTTGAATGCCAAAATCTCATCTCGAAGTGTAGCTATGTGCCCCGGAGAGAAGAACTTAGAAATAAACTTTTTCGCCAAATCATTCCAAGTGTGAATAGAATAGTTAATCGTTCCAACCAATCTAAAGCTTTCCCCCGTAAACAGAAGAGAAAAAGCCTTAGCCTCAATGCATCCTCGGAGAATTTTGTTTGTTTGCTCCACTAACAAGTATCCACAAACCCCTTCAGATCTTTGTACGCATTTTGAGTTGGAGCACCGGTGAAGAAACCCCGTTGCTCAAGCAAAGTGAGCATCACATTGGTTATTTGAAAGTTGCCCACCCTAATACAGGAGGGACTATTGCACTTGCATATCCTTCATTGGGTAATATCTGGTGTGGATCCACTTGTGGTGGAGATGGGGATGGAGCGGGAACATAGTCATGAGGCACTCGGCCTTTTCTATTGGCTTGAGGTTCAAGAAGAACCTCATCAACGTGATCATCCTCGACGTCCATATTCCCCAAAGGTAAATTTTCGAGCTCATTCTTTGCCATGGTTGTACCTATGATTTCTCAAACAAGATATTAACACGAAAGGAAAAGAAGATATTCCAAAAACACACCAAAATATATAACTAACACCGTTTTAACTCCCCGGAAATGGTGCCATAAATTGATGACGCCCACAACACGCCTCTATAGGAGATATGATACAGTCGTATGCAATAATAGTTACCCAACTATGAGATGGGGTCAAATCTACTAGAGTTATGAGGGGTGTTAGGAGTATATATTTAAAGCAAGAAAATGGGTTATCTAAGATTACACTTCCACCACAAGGTTTTGTTTTCTATTTCTATTGTTACTCTAATGAATGTAAGCTAAAGAAAATAGATTATAGATAAATGTTTTTGAGGTTTTTTCAATTGGATTAAAGACCTCTGTGACCATAACCTAGATGTTTGCCTAATGAGATAAAAATGTTTATACTAATTTTGTTGGTTGGGGTGTATTATAGCTCTCAACTCCACGTTACCCCCTCAATACCTCTCGATCAGATAGTGGTTTTTCCCAATTTGGCTTTCTCAATTCCAAATGAGTATCAACCAAAACACTTGATAAGAGCTCAAATCAGGTTCTTACTATCTCTAGTTTGAACCCTTTAATTAGGTTAATCAATCTCTCAATTAACCAAATTCCTTGTTAGCTAAATTATCCTAGACTAAGTCTCTCTTTCTCAAGTAGAGACTATATTAAATAGGCATGAATCAATGTTTGCAACCATTAATTCTAAAACTGAAGCATGAACTAAGCTAAATAATCAACACCCGATCATAAACAAGCATAAAATTAATCACCCATAAGGTTTACACACTAGGCTTGGGTCACAATCCTAGTAAAAATCTAGCTACTTATAATGAGATTTAAAGAAAATAAAGATGAAAAGCTAATTAAACTCATAATGGAAGATCAAAATGATGAAATCTAATGTTAAAATACTCAAATAAGCTAAAACTTCCTAAAAGAGCAAAGAGAAACGGCCTTCCGGGCTTGTACTTTTCTGGCCCCGACATGAGCCTTGTGAAACTCGTCTGTATATACAGGGGCAAAAATCGCAGACAAAAGTGCACCTCGAGAGGTTCTGCAGCTGCGCAATTCTATGTGTGGTCCGCAAATTTCTTCAGTTGGCAGGAAAATAAGTTCTGCGGCCGCACATTTCTGGACTGCGGCCGCGAGGTAATCTTCTACGGCCGCACCTTTCAGGATTGCGGCCGCGAGACAGTCTTCTGCGGGCGCACAATTCTTGTGCGGTCCACACTTCACGAAGGCTCCTGGACTTGGTCTTTTTTCATACTTTCTGATCTTTGACTCTTAAGTCCAGTTCTGCGGCCGCACAGTTCATGTGTGGTTCGCACATTACTGAAAGCCCTGTTGGGTATTTCTTCTTGGTTTGCGGGAGATGGAATTCTGCGATCCGCAATTTCTTCTACGGATGCAGAATTTCTTCTACGGACCGCACATTTGTGCTTCTGCGCCCTTTATTGCCTTGTGCTTCGCAACACTCCTTTTTTAATCGGATTTCATCTCGGGAGACCAAACTTCCAGCATTCTTGCAATTTTCACAATTTCATTAGTTTCGAGAAAATAATTCAATACTTTTGGACTAAAATAAAAGCTAAAAGGTGCTAATAAACAGTTAAAATCCTCACTTATCAACATCGGTGGCCGAGGAAGAAGTTGTAGGGGCAGTGCTTTGGGGTACCGATTTCAAAGTATTAGCCATCTCAATCTGGAAATATGAAGGTTCGAAGGTTTGGTATGGAGGTTTGAAGATTTGGTGTGAAGGTTTGAAGGTAAAGTATGAAGGTTTGAAGATAAGATATGAAGATATGAAGATGTGAAGAACATTGTAATGAAGATTTGAAGGATTGATGAACAGATGAAAAACTCGAGGGTAACTCAAGAAGGTTCAAAATCAGAAAGTAAAAAAATTGAAAAAAGGAAACAGGAGCTTTTATAGGGAAGGAATAATGGATGCATGACGTTTCACATTCTGTAACTACCGAAGATGGTCAACCGACGATTGACGCGTGTCCAAAATCAGAGCGACGTGACTGATGGGACGTTTTGCCTCGTCAACTTGCTTATGGTGTACGAAGGAAAGAACCCGAGGTCAATTAATCACTTCTCATCGTTCCTATAAATCTATTCTCCGAGAAGTGAGGGAACTATCTGTGTACGGGTAAAATCGAGAATAAAGTTACCTCCGATTTCCCAATGAAGAAACGAGGAACGATGTGATTCGACACTGGCTCAGGTGAGGCCGAGGGTGCCTGCAGATCATAGCCTGAGGTGGATGAATGATACATCGGGAATCGAGCATGGCCAAACATGGAAAGAATCAAGCTCGAGCGAAACGAAGAATCGGGGTTAAAAGGAAGATGGTTAAAGAGGATGAACGAGGAGCCAAAATATCCCCCACCATCCAGATATTACGGCACGAATCGCGCATGATATTAACTGCGGATCATGTTTTCTTGGGAAAAAAAGAAGGAAAAGGATTTTTACCTTATTTAGACTTGTATTAGGGTTAAAACTCCTCTACTATATAAAGAGGATAACGTTTTCATTTTTTGTGTCACTATTAGGACGCATATCAAAGCAATAAAGTTAACTTTTGTCTTTTAGCAATTGTTCAAGTGTTCTTCAAACTGTTCATCCATTCAGTTACAATCGAGCTCCATTCCGAGGGCTCGATTGGAACCGGTCTTTAGCACTCAAATCCAACGCCAGGCTTAATTACTTCGTCACATTTGTTTTGATCGTTTTGCTTTCCTTTAATTCAATTATTTGTTGTTCTTCAATCATTCGTGTTAACCACGTATGCTTTAAATCGCGTACAACTTTAATTATTACTCATTTTAAGGGTAAACAAAATTATTTAGGAATTAGGAGCAACAAAAAATTAGGTCAAAAAGGGAATATGGTGACAATAAGTTATTCACGTTAGGATTACTGTGGAAATTTAGTGTAAGAATCTTATTGGAACAATTGCTTGTAAATTAACTCGGACTTATTCTATGATCTAGTCTAGCGTTAATTAGGAGGCAGGCCCGTGCTTTCAGTTGGCATATTCGAAATCTTTTGATATCCTGGTTTAAGTTATATATAATCTACGCAATTTTGGTTTTTTGCCATGATGCAGCAGGCAGCTTATTCCATAGTAAATACGCAATACTCTACCTGATTATCACGGTTAAACAACATGAATTATCCTTGCTATTTAATTTCCACAAAGCATGCGTAATCATTTTCCGATAGAATAATCAGTAATTAATTCGTTATGTGTTACATCTTGGAAAAATTTCTCTTTCAGAGAGTGAAGAAATAGAAGTTTAGAATTGGATGAAAGCGATATACATTATCTGTAAAAACTATTAATCACAATATTTTATAATTACAGTAGGTGTTAGTCATGAGTCTTTTTCCGTCTTTATTAATTTTGTTTTGCTTGGTACATCATTCTCAACTCTCAAGGTAGCGCAAGTTTTGAAATTATGCTAATCTATGAACATAATAAGCATTTGAACTTGAGTATTGGAACTTAATTAACATGGCAAGTCACGATTTTGGAATAGTTAGACTTCCTCGAGACTTCTTTATATATTTTTCATCACTGCCCGGAGACTTGTTTTAGGGGAAAGATGCATTGTTATGCAGTGAATATTACCTTTTCAAACAAAAATGTTCAGCAATGTGTTGATACATAATAAACTTAATTTTACGCCTCTTATTTATTACTATGAAAACTATTTCCAGTTATATAAGAAATGACCATGTCAAATATTATTGACGTATAGAAATGACTAAACCAAAAGGATTGATTAAAAAAAAGTAAACTAAGGTGTGTTTGGTATGAAGGAAAATATTTTTAGGAAACTATTTTTTGGAAAATATTTTTAGGAAATATTCTTAGGAAAATATTTTTCAATTTTTCCATATTTGGTTGGCTTAAATGTATAGGAAAATATTTTTCTCATCAACTCATTTTCCTCCAATTGGAGGAAAATATTTTCCTTATCAAAAGGAAGGAAAACATTTTCAAAAACGTTTTTTCAACCTTCTCCACCCTATTCCCCATGGCCACCAACCACCCTCGCCCACCCCAGCTCGGTAGCAAAGAAGACGAAAGTATCAATAACTCATAGTAAAAGGCTCCGGGAAGACGATACCACTTTCACGGAGGAGGACGCAGACGGATTACTGTTACCACACAACGATGCACTGGTAATTTCCTTAAATGTGTTGGATTTTAAGATTAAGCGTGTTCTAGTGGATCCAGGAAGTTCAGCTAATATCATACAATGGAGAGTATTGGAACAAGCTAAACTCACCGGAAGCATTACTCAGACAACAAAGCTCCTACCTGGATTCAACCTTGCAAGCGTAACGACCCAGGGAGAGATTTTACTGCTCACGAATTTTGAAGGAGTAATGAAAGCAACTCTCTTCGAAGTAGTAGATGATGACATGGGATACGATATCATCCTGGGAAGGCCATGGTTACACGAGATGAAAGTTTTACCCTCAACATATCACCAATTGCTGAAGTTTCCAACGCCTGAAGGAATCAAGCAGATAAGAGCTGATCAACCGACAGCAAGAGAGATGAATGCAATTTCGATTTCCAGTAGCAAAGGGAAGGAGCACATGGCATACAATTACAGGAACCGGCACCTATTCCCGAAATAGAAGAAGTTATCCCGTGTGTAGAGTCGTCAGAACATTATCAGGTGCCAAGATATTTCCAAGTTCCAGAAGAGACGGACGCAACGAAGTCCACGATGGCGGAACTGGAGCAAGTTGCATTGTTTGAAGAATTCCTAGAAAGAAAACTCCATTTAGGGACAGGGCTGCACCTGGAGCTTAGGTCTGGTTTCATTGAATTCCTTAAATTTAATGCCGAATGTTTCGCATGGTCACATGAAGATGAGACAGGTATCTTGACGGAAGTAGCCGTGCACAAGCTGAGTTTGGATCCCCACGTACCTTTGGTAAGACAAAAGAAATGCCTTATTGCCGAGGCCAGGAATAAATTCATCAAAGAAGAGGTAACCCGCTTGCTTAATATCTGTTTGATCTGAGAGATAAGGTATCCAAACTGGCTAGCCAATGTAGTGATAGTTCCGAAGAAGAACAATAAATTCCGCATGTGTATAGACTATAAAGACCTTAATAAGGCGTGCCCGAAAGACTCGTTCCTACTTCCAAATATCGATCAAATGATTGATGCCATGACTGGGCACGAGTTAATGAGTTTCCTCGATGCTTATTCCGAGTACAACCAAATCAAGATGAACCTAGAAGATCAGGAAAAAACTTCGTTTATAACGAATTTGGTGCATATTGTTAAAATGTTATATGCCCTTCAGGTTGAAAAATGCCGAAGTCACTTATCAACGGCTCGTAAATAAGATTTTGAAAAGCAAATAGGAAAGACTATCGAAGTTTATATAGACGATATGCTCGTTAAGTCTTTGAATGCAGGTGACCACCTTAAGCATTTGCAAGAAACATTCGACATCCTGAGGAAGCACAACATGAAACTTAATCCCGAGAAGTGCGCGTTCGGGGTCAGTTCTGGTAAGTTTTTGGGTTTTCTGGTCTCACAAAGGAGAATTGAGTTAAAGCCCGACAAAATCAAGGCCATAGAGGATATCCCGGAACAAATGTCGAACGTAAAAGAAGTCCAAAGGCTCATAGGAAGATTAGCAGTTTTGAGCAGGTTCATTTCTCAGTCGTCGGAAAATGTCATCGTTTCTTCACACTACTCAAAAAGAAAAATAATTTTGAATGGACACCAGAGTGCCAGCAGGCTCTGAGGGACCTGAAGAAGTACTTATCAAGTCCCTCCATTGCTCTCAAAACCAAAAGAAGGTAAAACATTGCTAGTCTGCCTCGCGGTTTCAGAAGTTGCGGTAAGTGCAGTTTTAGTCTAGGAGGACGAAGGTTCGCAAATTCCCATTTACTACATTAGCAAAATTTTAACGGGAGTAGAAACGCGCTACCCACATTTGGAAAAACTGGCCTTAGATCTCATAGTCGCCGCTCGGAAGTTGAGGCCGTACTTCCAATGCCACCCGATAGTTGTGGTGACTACTTTCCCTCTGCGGAACATCCTCCATAAACCCGAGCTCTCAGGCAGATTGGCCAAATGGGCTGTCGGAATGAGTGAGTTCGACATAGAATATAAACCAAGGACTGCAATTAAGTCACAAGTCTTGGCTGACTTCGTGACCAATTTCAGTCCGGCACTACTACCTCTGCAACCAAGGAGGCAGTAATGGTGTCGGAATCGACATTGGGGGTTTAGACCTTATTTAAGGACAGAGCTTCCAACGTAAAAGGGTCCAAACTTGAAATAGTCTTAATCATGCCTTCGGGGGAAACCTTAAGGCAAGCCATCATAACGATCCTCTTTAACTAAAAATAAAGCAAAATACAAAGCTTTGATTGCAGCGATCGAATTAGCCTGGAACCTTGATTCCGAGGTTATCGAAATCAAATGAGACTCGCAACTAGTGGTAAATCAGGTCTACGGGATCTTTGGTACCAAAGAAGAATGTATGCAATAGTACGTGGTAAAGGTCCAGGCTCTTTTGGCACGATTCGAAGAATGTTCAATTACTCATGTCCCGAGGGAGGATAACGCAGAAGCGTATGCATTAGCAAACTTGGGATCATCGACAGAAATAAAGGGATCGGAGTCCGGGACGGTAGTGCAACTGATGAACTCAGTCCTAGAGACTGATGGTTACTATGAGGTAAATTCGACTAGTCAGGTCTGGGACTGGAGGAACGAAATAATCGACTATCTAGAGCACAGAAAATTGCCCAAAGACCCCAAAGCATCACGGGCGTTACACGCCAAAGCTGCATGTTATAGCTTCAAGAGAGGCCAATTATACAGAAAATCCTTCTAAGGCCCGCTGAACCGGTGCTTAGGAGCATCAGAAGCTAACTATGTCATGAGAAAAGTCCACGAAGGGATATGCGGCAATTACTTGCGCACAGATTCTTTAGTGCTGAAGTTGGTACGGGCAGGATATTACTAGCATCGCATGGAATAAGACGCCAAAGACTTCGTATGAAAATGTGATAAATGACAACGCTACGTACCACTAGTACACCAACCGGCAGAACCCTTACATTCGGTTTTGTCCCATGGTCATTCATGAAATGGGGGATGGTCATCGTCGGACCACTGCCACCGGCTCCCGGAAAGGCAAGGTTTCTTTTAATTCTGATTGACTATTTCTTTAAATGGGTGGAAGCAGGTCCTTATTAGAAGATCGGAGAACGCAAAATAGTGTATTTCCTGTGGGAAAATATAGTTTGCAAGTTCGGAATACCAAAAGAGATAGCATGCGACAATGAGCCACAGTTTATCTGTGCAAAAGTTACAAAATTCCTCGAAGATTTGAAGATAAAGAGGGTCACATCGTCTCCTTATCATCCGAGCGCAAATGGTCAAGTGGAGTCAACTAACAAAGTGATTATTCAAAACCTCAAGAAAGGTTGGAAAAAGGCAAATGGCCCAAAGAATTACCGAAGATCTATGGGCCTACCGAACAACGGCCAAATCGAGCATAGGAGAAACTCTTTTTTCCCTTATGTACGGTGCTGAAGCCCTAATCCCGGTGGAAGTAGGGGAACCCACTTTGAGATATTTTCGGGAAGATGAAGAATCGAACAATGAAGCAATGTTAATCAACTTGGAACTGCTAGAAGGAACGCAAGGACTCTGCGCGTGTAAGAATGGCAGCTCAAAAGCAGAGAATGGAGCGATATTATAATCAAAGAGCCAACCTTCGTTATTTCAAAGTAAGGGATTTGGTTCTAAGGAAAGTAACCCAAAGTACCCGGGAGCTTAACGCGGGGAAGCTAGGTCCAACTTGGGAAGGTCCCTACCGGATTTCAGCTATCACCGGGAAAGGTCCATACGAGTTAGAGACCAGAATGGAGACAAGTTGCCTAGCAACTGGAATGTGGCACACCTCAAAAGATATTATTGCTGATGAACATTACTCGAGGGGAAAGTATGTGCTGCACTCTTTTTCCCTTCGTTCAGTTTTTGTCCCAATTGGGTTTTTCTAGCAAGGTTTTTAATGAGGCAGCGATAGAAAACATACTATGAAGACAGTAGCAATAAGACCTTTCATAGCAACGCAAACAAACAAGCTTCCACTCGGGGACGATTAGATAATCTTTGGTTCGATAATAATTCCCACTGGGAAGTTAAGTTTGCTACCGAATAGAGGTTACCCGACCGTTTACGAGCACAAACCGCTAGAGGATTGTTAGATATTCTTTCACTCGACAGCATGGATTCCTAAGGGGAAGTAAGGTATGTTTTCGAGTTAAGGATTATCTAGCAATTCATTAGTGGGATCTTTGAAGACACAAGACTTCCAATGTTCCAATTCGCATTCTTCGCATTCGAACACTGGAGAGGATGATATGAGGATACAGTAACATTGAATGCCACGTCAACCGGGAAACAAAAATCCAAAAATCGAGAAACGAAAATTTAAAAACCAAATGCATCATCGAGACCGGGGATGATATGAGGATACGGCAACATTGACTGCCATGTCAACCAGAAAACAAAAATCCAGAAACCAAATGCATCATCGAGACCGGGGATGATATGAGGATACGGCAATATTGACTATCACGTCAACCGGGAAACGAAAATTCGAAAACCAAATGCATCATCGAGACCGGGGATGATATGAGGATACGGCAACATTGACTATGATGTCAACCGAAAAACGGAAATCCGGAAACCAAATGCATCATCGAGACTGGAGATGATATGAGGATACGGCTATATTGACTGCCACATCAACCAGAAAACAAAAATCTGGAAACCAAATGCATCATCGAGACCGGGGACTGCACAGCCAGCCCCGTAGAAATAAGCTGTACAAGATAGCCACAAGTAATGGCAATTTATTTTTAGCATAATAAATGCTGGACACAAGTAATGGTAATTTCATAGCATAATAAATGTTTGTGTATTTTTAAAAATAGAAGGAATGATATGAAAAAATATCCTTTATTTTTATCTTGTTTCTTGTCTGAACTATAAACTAACTTTGTCATTTGAAAGTTAAACAAGTACTTCAAATATTACTGCTGTAACGAACATGAGACATCCTCTTCAAGAGCGTCATAAACATAAGAGGGCCCTCTCTTATGAAAACCCTCACGTTAAAGGGTTGGTTTTAGAAAAATTTATGCCCGAAATCAAAATGCCTTCGAGGAAAAATGCACTCGAAGACATACACAAAAGGACGCAAAAAGTAAACTTGCGCAAATACTTGTAGAAACCCTCACGTAAAAGAGATAACACTCGGAACCAAAGTGCTTCAAGAAAAATGCACCTGAGACTACAGATAGTAAAGCGCGAACAAAAACAAGTGCGCAGAATTCTTAAGCAAATGCAAAGGTTAAAGACTTGCATGGATATTCAAATTAAAGTAAGACTCAAACAATACTTGAGCAAAAATATGTCTTTATTTACAAGAACGTGCCAAAACAGTAAAAGTACAAAATGGGAAAAAGAAAAGAAAAGCTAAACTGCAGTGCCTCCAAAACCAGAAGGAAGAGAAGTGTCTGCATCCCCGAGAGAGGTAGGTGGTTCCACCAGTGACTCAACATTTTCATCAGTTTGGCCTTCGGCATTATCATCTTTTGATTCTTCTTCAATTCTCGAAAATTCGGAACCAGAACCAGAAGGACCAGGTACATCAGACCTCGATAAGAGTTCACTTTTAGCAGCTAACTCAAGCTCGTGTGCCTTAACAATTTCGGCATCAAAGTCAATGATATCAGCTTTGGCCTCTTCCAAGGTTTTTCTTCTCATGTTGTAAATGGCGTAAGTTTCTTCAACAACGTGGGAAGCCACTCAATGCTTGAGTTCTTCTTTTAGTTGGTTTACCTTGGTAGAAAGGTTTTCCCCAGCAGATCTAGCAGATTTGACGCTGACATCAAGGTCGCGGACAGTTGAACTAAAGAGCATATTTGCTCGATAGTTTTTCTGCACTTCTCTTCTAGCTGGGGGTGTTTCGCCCCTACAGCAGCAAGCTCTTCAATTTTGGAGTTCAAGCCTGCCTCTAAGTTAATCACTCTTTCAGCGAAGGCAGCCTCGCGCTCAGTTGCAGCAAGAACGACGTCCTAGACTTCAGCCCATTTCACTACAAGAGAACATGCCATTAGCTAGAAACCAAAATCCTAGCTAACTTACCAAGAGTCCTAGCTGACTTCGCTTTAGCTAGGAAAATGACCTTAGCTAAATTCCGTAGCTAATATGCTCTTAGCTAAATTTTAGCTAGAAAATTATGTTATCCGTTGCTAATATAGCTAGGGATATTTGCTTGGCACTAATCCCTCGCAATCATTAGCTAGGACATGTGATAACTAAATTCCAAGCAAACTTTGTTTGGCCAATATTGACTCTGTTGAAGCATAGCTAGGATATTAGCTAGGGACTTATTCTTTGCTAATATTTGCTACGACTAGGCTAGCTAAATTCCAAGCAAATTTTGCTGTGAGCATCATTAAAACATAGCTAGGAATATCCCTAGCTAAACTTACAAACGTTCTAGCCTTTTTCATTGTTTGCCTGGAATGTTTCCCTAGCTAAATTACTAGTAGGATTTTGACAAGATCATTCTATAGCTAATTTGATAAATATCATGGCGTATATTTGGTTTGGCTTGGGATATTTTCCAGGCTACATCTAGCTAGGAATAATTCCTATATTATTATGATGAAATACGAATATAATTTTTTACATATTCGACATGAGACGAAAATAAGTAATTAAATCAATTAATTTGTACATAAGCATAATCATATTACCATTAATTCTAGAACAACGAAGTATATATATATATATATATATATATATGTCTATTGGTAAATAAAACATGTCTTAAATAAAATAATTAATAACATAAACTTTACTATTCTAAGATGGAGGACAACCAGAGCCGTTTGGTGGTGATTGTGAAGTTGAACCAAGCGTCTCACGCACGACAGCACGAGCCGCAACTTTTACTTCTTCTTGCATATCCTCCCGAATATATGCTTGCACGCGTGCCAACATGTTCTCCATTCGTCGCCCCAGTGCACGATCAAAAAGTTGCTGAAATTCGGGTGTTTCAAAAACTTATTGAGTAGGAACATTTGCCAGAATACAATTTTTGGGTCCAAGATCATATATTCTTCCTTTTTTTGCACCTCCAACTATTTCAATCCAAGTTTTCAGTAGTTTCTCATCTGGTATAGTTTTCAACATATCCACAACAGTTTTTTCGCTAGTTTTTTCTCCTTCCTCATCTCCATTTGTTGCCATGTTTCTTTCCATCTCTTCACCATCTACTTCAAAATATTCTACATCCCTTGATGTTGAAGTCTCACCTACTTTCTCCTTAATAATTTCTGTAAATGTATTTTAAAAGAAATTATAGTAATTAGTTATTACATAGAATAAAAAAGTTACAAGGTAGATAAAAATTTTGTGAAGCAGTCAGATTGTTGTATAATGAAAGAAATGGACAGTGGAGAAATAAACTTCTCTAATTGACAAAGTACATAATAGAAAATGTAAAAAACTATTCATTTAATTGCAGATAGCATCTTATCATTGTTAATATCTTGATGTGCACAATGAAGAGGTACTATATAGTTGTTGTATGTTTCTAAAGTTTAGAATGTGCAAAAACTTAGAAGCTTTTCTTACAATTCGTAGACAAAAAATACTGGGTAAGATAAAAGGTGCTTGTAATATTCTACCACAATTATGTCCTTGAACAATAAATCTAACACTAGTCCTAGAGATGCATTCTTGGGATAGAAAAAAAGAACCACGGTAGGCATATCATAGCACATAATTGGTAGCTCTCCTGCAACTTTAGTGTATACATTTAACATGCACATAACTTATATAAATGTGTATCTTCGTGTGTGTGTGTGTTCAATTAATGTACTCAAAAGAAAATTAATTATCATGTTTATGACTATAAAAAAGGGTCCTACTAATGTCTTAAGTTACATTTCTAGTCAGATGGTATAACATTAAAAAAATAGTGTGATATGCTAATATTAGTCACTAATAAGAGAATTTGCATAGTAGTCTAGTATATATGCAAGTATGCAAAATCTGAAATGTGAAGATCATTTATCATAAATTAGCTAGTTTTACTCTAGTTGGTAGCTTGCTGCAATACTCTCCTTCTTTATCTGAACATGAGACGGACAATGTGAGCAAACTCTTATAGGTTAGAGTTGTGTAGTCGTTTTGTATAAGTTCATCTATATATATATATATATATATATATATATATATATATATAACAGTGCCTTCGACAAGAAAGTTGTTTTTAATTTCACAAACTTTCTTTTCAACAAATACTTGAAATATAAATTGTTATCTTTCTCTCCCAAGAATGTATATCGTAGGCATCATAATAATAAGGCAAACGATAAGAAGATATCAAATTGCTGCTTCACAAGATATCAAAAGGCATCTGGTTCTATCTACATGTCTATCGTTTAAGTCTATCTAACTACTCTTCTAGTTCTATGCCCAGACTTAACTTACTCTACAACCAAGGTTGTTATCATCCATCACAACCAGAAACTACCCCACTTCACCTAACAAGCTGCCTACTACTTTTTTTCCAAGCCTAGTATCATTATAGCAGATTTTTACACTCGTCAATGTTCACCAAAGAGACCATCAAGATTCTCAAAATCCAATAGTAGCCTAAAATTTCAGTTTCTTAACTCATTGAATAACTCCATGATTTCAACATTTCAATCACAACAACATCACTTGTAGATTAATAATCAATTGCCAATCATAAGCAATCATGCGAAGGGATCAAGATACTTTCAGATAGCTAAAATATTTGAGAAGGGATATATGAAATGACATGCATAGGAGAAAATGATAGCTTGAACCACTTTCACTTTCAGTTGAACCACTTTCTCAGTTTGAGAAGTGTAAAATTAAAGGGAAAAAAATATGGGTTAATCTCACCTTTTAGAGCAACTAAGTATATCTTGTATTTTGTTGTGTCTTCTTCGTAGTCTGCAGTGACCAACCACTTTTGACTCATTCTTTTTAGAATATCCCTTGTATCTGCAGACCTATAAACCTATTCTTCCTGTTATTCGCTTTGTTAATACATATACATATCTTTTTATAGGTGATGCAGAAATATGTCGTCATATAGTAACTATTGACGCTTTTCAGAAAAATACATTGAGTTATTACGACATAGAGTTTAAGTTTAGATTCTAATATTTTTTGGTCTTCCATTCCTTTCGAAAGAAATGTATCAAGTGGAAGGCTTAGAGCTAAGTTCCAGATGCTAAATTTCACTTGGGCTTCCTTCCTCTGCAAAGAAGGATATCAAGTGGATTTTAATTGTTTGACTTTGATTCAAACTTTGTTTGTTCAAGTATAGAGTTTGCATCATTGTCTTTGTTTTTTCATTACTTTAAATACTGAACTTCACTTGGACTTCTATTCCTCTGCAAAGAAATGTATCAGATAAACCTAAGTGTTTTAGACCTACATTTCGTTCAATTATACTTTCCATCATATTCTCTTATTTTTTCGTTAGTTTAGATGCTAAATTTCCCTTGGGCTTATGAAGATGATAAGGTGAATCCAACAAATAGAGTAGCTGATAACCAACCTATTGATACTAAAGTGAAGGGAGATGCTAACAGGGAAGCCTGTTGGAGATCAAAGTATGAGAACAACAATCAGAATGAAAATGCCTACCAGGTAGATTACAAAAGTAAAAAAAGGACAGTGTAATAAAATATTTTTCTAACACAAATAAAGGCTAAGACAAGATTGACAATGAGAAAGGGGAGAAAGTAGAAGACTCAGCGGGTGTTGCACTGAAGAAATGAGATAAAAACGTACCCACATCCTTTCTGACTTTTTACATATCCACTTCTTTTCATTTTTGATTCTGTGAGTATTCAGAAATAATTCATCATTACGGAGATCTTTTCCCGTTAGCTCCTTCTACAATCATTAAAAATATTATTAATTAACAGAATATATCATAGAATAAAATTTGACTAATACTGATTAATACTAAAAAGACAAAAAAAAAAAAAAAAAAAACATGTCTTCTTCTGTACTCAGCAAATGCAACTGATCCTCCAATATGTAAGGAAGGACCTTCTTCATTATTAGATGGCATTCTATTCCTCGAGTTGATTGCTGATTTCTTTTTAAAATCCTCAGAGTTCCAATATTGCATCAAAAGGTCCCATTGATTGCTGAACTACAGTTACTGAACTACAGGATCGCTTCGATGTGGCTACAGGAAGATGATTACTAAGGTGCAAACCCTGTCAAATCTTTAAGCCAGTTAATAAGCTCTAAACCACGCCCTCACCTGCTAACCCTTTTACAACGCCCAACCTTGGCTAAAACCGGGTTCTGCGGAGGACACTGTTTATGCTGCCATAAACAGAGCTTATTTTCTAACACAGAACTGCCTGGGTTTATACCTTTAACCTTAGCAACATCAAAACAGAAACAGTAATCAAAGTAATACTAAAGCATGCTTTAAGAATAGGTCAAGAATCCTAAGTTTAACACATATATTTAGTCTATCATTTAGGCTAAATCTTTAAACAAATAATTTAATTTAAAGCAAAAAATTAAAAGTACCTGAGACCGTTGAGATTGTAACCAAGTGATTCTTTTTATTGATAAATTCTACAAAGTTTTTTTACAATTGAGAAGAGAAAGCTCTAGGAAAGAAAAACTTCAAAGAAAAAGTCTGCTTCACTCAAACTGAAACGATCCTTATATAATGGATCGGATTTACAAAAGTCCAAAATTAAATAGTAAGATGGCCTATAAATAATTACAATAATGGCCGACAACTTTATCTACTTTATAAAAGTAGATTCTTTGGCCGACAACTTTATCTGATGGGCCTATTGCTTTATTAAAGCTGATTTATTTTATTACCCTAATAATTTTGATGTAGGGCCTTCAATCAATTCATTTCTTGCCTTTATCTTTTTGTGCTGAGGAAGATTTTTCCGCTGTTTCTTTCATTTTCTGCAGAAATTCCTCTAACTCTGCAATATTAACTTGCTCTGTATTGTCTTCTTGTGATTCTTCTAAATAAGTATCTTCATTTGTTTTACTCACTGATGTCACTGAAATATTATCGGGCATTTCAGTATCAAAATTGCGAAGTCTTTTCTAACTTCTGCTAAATATGAGGTCATAAGCTCTTCCTTCGATATAGCTCCTTTCTTCATCTGTATCTTTCTGCTGATATGAACTAAAGGACTAATTTCCTCTTCAGCAATGTTCTTGCTAGAGTTTTGAGAACTATATTTCTTAAGAGCCTTGTCAATATTATCAAGGGTTTGCTGTCCATAAAGTTGACATGTTTCTTTATTAATAATGAGCATTTTGCTCCAAAACTTTGTATAAAAAATTCTATTAAGACATGGAAATCCTTTATCAGTATGACTGATTTCTACATCCCATTGCATAATCCAGGGAATAGAGAATTCTATGAAAAAATGCATTAAAGTCATTCCTTCAAAGAAAATATTATCTCTTTGTAGACTAATTAGTCTGGATGATAATTCCACCCACTGAGTATATAAACTCTTATAATTGTCTGGCAAAATATCAATAGATGGTCCAAATATAGTCCACCATTCACAAAACCAATTTGGTAAATCTTGGTTAAACATATTATCACAAAGTTTAATAAACCAAGAGTGTTTCCTATTAGGATTTTCATAATAAAAAGTATTATAAAAACTTTGGATGTAATCCCAGTAATTATATTTAACAGAAATTTTCTATTCTGGATGGATATAATCCTTGTCTTTTAAAGTACTAATTCCCCATCCATCAACAGGAATTATACGTTTGAATATAATCTTGGAAAAGTTATAAACTTTTTTAGTTGTTGAGGGATAGAAATGTTGAATTTCAACTGTCTCTGTTGATTTCAAAATCAACTCATAATTCATTCTGTATTTGTATGAAGTAGTAGCATATGATGCTGTATCAAAATATCTTGACATTATTTGCCAAGGATTATCCTTCCATCTTAGGTCTAATCTTTCCAAAAGAATTATTAATTCTTTATGGGAATTTTGACTATAAACTTCATTACCTCCATTGCCTTCTTCCATTAAGGCTGTAGAATATGAAGGTGGGTTATTACCCTCATTCTGTTGCTTGGACTTTATAAATTCCATGAAGTCTTTATACATAGGATGATTAATATTAACATTCGAACTTGAACTTTTTGAACTTTCTGCTATATTTGCAGATATTAACTTATGGTTTCCGAATTGGGCAAGGATATTACCTCTACCCCTTCCTGTGCCTCTTCCCCTACCTCGAGGGGTTGTATACTGGGGTCTCATCTGAAACATAAATGTAAAGAATTATGAATTTAAATATTCTCTAGTAAGAAAATCAGGGAGATTATTATCACTTCCCTTTTTATAAATAATTTCAAAGTCAAAAGGTGCTAATAGAGCTTGCCACCTTGCAAACATTTGTTTAGAAACATCATGTTTAAAATCTTTATTAAAAATAAACTTAGCAGCACTGCAATCTGTTTTGATAACAAACTTTTGATTATATAAATCAGTCTGAAATTTTAAAACACATTTAACAATAGCTAAGATTTCTTTAGCTACAGTTGCATAATTTTTCTGAGAATTATTCCACTTCCCAAAATAAAATTGAACAAGATATTCCTGTTTATTACTAGGACATATTTGTTTCAATATTCCACCAAAACCTATATCAGAGGCATCACTTTCAACATTTTATCCCAATTAGGATTAGCAAGAGTTAAACACGGAAGATTATTAAACTTCTTTTTAATCAGCTTAACAGCTTCAGTGTGACTATCAGTCCAAGGCTTTGGATTCTTTTTAAGTCTATCATATAAAATAGCAGTATCCTTAGCTAAATCTTTTATAAAAGGAGAAATATAATTAAGACTACCCAAAAATCTCTGCAATTGAGTTTTATCAGTAATAACATCAGGAAATTTAGAAGCAAATTCTATACTTCTATTTATGGGAATAATTTTTCCCTTTTCAATGTTATGACCTAAAAATCTAATATTAGTTTGAAAAAGATTCATTTTTGGTTTAGAAATTACTAAACCATTTTGTATAATAATTTTCTTGAAAATTTCTAAATGTCTGAAATGACTTTCAATACTTTTTGAAAATACTAAAATGTCATCTATATAGACAATAATGAAATTAGTATAAGAAATAAATATGTCATCCATAATCTTCTGAAATTCAGAAGGAGCATTTTTCAACCCAAAAGGCATAACATTCCACTCATATTGTCCCATTGGAACATTAAAAGCAGTTTTATACCTATCTGATTCAGATATTTGAATCTGCCAATAACCTGATTTTAAATCAAATTTTGAGAATATAATAGCATCGTGAAGTCTATTTAATAAATCCTTTTTATTAGGAATCGGATATCTAATCCATTTAAGCGCCTTATTAAGAGGCTTATAATTTATAACCAATCTAGGAACACCTCGTTCCTGTTCTGCATGCTTATTAACATAAAAAGCAGTACAAGACCATTTGGATTTTGAATATTTTATTAAACCTTTCTCTATTAGAGAATCAATTTCTTTTTTACATAATTCCAAATAATCAGAATTCATTTGGCATGGCCTGGCTTTAGTAGGAATATTATCCTCTGAAAAGTCTTCTTCATATGGAAGACTTACTATATGACGTTTTCTATTCCAAAATTGATTTGGATGGTCACCACAGATTTGCAAAAAAAACTAATTCTTTATTGAATCAATTTTTTCTATTATTTTAGAAGCTTTCAAGTCTTGCTCAATAGTAAGACTGCAAATTTCATTTTTGAGAAAATGTATCTGTTTATTTTTTGCAGTAATATTATTAAAAATAATTTCATTTAAAAATCTTTGAATTGGTTGAGTTATGAACTCAAAAGTAATGATCTTTTCTTGGTAATGACCTGTAATGCTAGTAGCATCCCAATGAACAAAAAGCATTATTTTATGAATAATAGCACTCCTAATATTATATCTTGGTGAATATCTTTTACTAAAATAAAGTTTTCAGGAATACAAATATTATTTTTGCAAATAAAAGCTTCAGGTAATTTATAAGTAATACTCATATGTTGCCCACTCGCATTTTTTAATCTGTGAGTGGTTTTATGAAAATATCTAGAAGGTATTATTCCTTCTTTTATACAATTCAAATCTGCACCACTATCAAATAAAGCAACAAACTCTTTTTTAAAATTATAATCAATTAAAAGAGTTACTTTTATTAAAAACTTCTGTGTAGAAAAGAACTGTAAAATTGCCTGAAAATGAATTTTTACAAAAATTACAGTTCTTTTCTACACAGAAGTTTTTAAATGAAATGCCTTACTTTTCCCCATACAACAAGGGCATGCCAAATGACCGTGGGTGCTCCAGCCAGACAATATTCCATAAGCTGGAAAGTCATTGATAGTCCACATAAATGCAGCTCGCATTTGAAAAATTTGTTTCTTATAAGATTCATAAGTCTCAGCCCCATCAACCCATAATTGCTTCAATTCATCAATGAAAGGTTGTAAATATAAGTCTATATTCTTCCTTGGACTTTTTGGACCAGGAATGAGAAGACTTAAGAGCATATACGGGCTATTCACGCACATTCCGGGTGGAAGATTGTATGGTGTGATGATTACTGGCCAACAAGAATAAGGATGGGACATATGCCCATAAGGACTAAACCCATCAGCTGCAAGTCCAAGCCTAATATTTCGAGGCTCAACTACAAATTCAGGATGCCATTGATCAAACTTTTTCCATGCCTCTCCATCACTTGGATGACTCATTAACCCAGGTTCTCGACTAGATTTCTGGTGCAATATCATATGTTCAGCAGTCTTTTTTGACATATATAACCTCTGTAATCTCGGAGTTATAGGAAAGTAGCATAGTACTTTATATGGAACATCCTTTTGCCTTCCATTGCCTCCTCTCTTAGGCTTATAACGTGGTTGACCACACTTTGGACAATTTATTTTGTCTTTGTTATCCTTGTAATATAGGATAACACGGATATAACCTGTCTCGCATACATCTATCTTTTCATATCCTAACCCAAGTTTGGAAACCATTTATTTAGTCATATAGTAATTGGTGGGTAACTTAGCATCTTCGGGTAAGATCTCCTTCAGAAATAGCAAAAATTGGTTATAGCAATTGTCACTCATGTTAAACTCGGATTTAATATTCAGTAGTCTGCACACCGCTGACAGCGTAGAATGATTAATACATCCATTAAACAATGGCTCTTCTGAAGCTTTTAGCATATCAAAAAATTCTTGAGCATTTCGATTAGGATATTGTTCTTCTTCACCATCCAAATCAAATCCATCACTTTCAAAGTTGAAACTAGGACCAGTTGCATTCAAGAACATAGTACGATACAAATTTATTATTGTCCTGTCAGGACCTATTTCACTTCCTGAATTAACACTAAATTGAGGCCTAGAAATTGGTACAAAAGGTTCCCCATGTGATTCTCATTAATAATAGTTAGGCATGAAACTGTTCATGTACAAATGTGCTTTAACATCATGAGGTTCAAGAAATCCACTAATGTTTTTACATCTTGAACATGGACACCTTATACTCCCACTAGAAACAAAGGCATGTTGAATTAATGCAAACTTTACAAATTTGTGCACACCTTCTAGGAACTCAGTAGTTACTCCTTTTCAATTTGGTACTAGTCTATTATAAATTCATATAGGATTAGCTCTAAAGGAACTCATGCTTCCTATCTAACAAACAATGACAAAACACATTTTTTACTATATAATAATATATTAGTTAGTTAATACTCAAAGTAAATGAGATCTAAACCTTCTTATATTATTAGTTCACCAATTTAAACAAATTGACAGCACCACAAATAGCTAATTTAGAAGGATTCAGAATCACCGTTTAAATAAGAGAAAAAACACTTAGATTTTTTTAAAAACAACTAGTAGAGGTTGGATTTGTTTTCTAATAGACACATGTTTGTAAGTGAAATTTACTATCTCACATCAGTTTTGTTTGCTAGTAAACCTACAAAGGGCGGCACATGAACTTTTTTTATTTCCAATCATATACAAAAGTATAAGATTATATTAATTTCATTCTTCTTCACTTATCATGTTGCCCTCGTCTAAAATAATTTTACTTGGTTTACAATAGTAACAATAAATCTTCATTATTTTCCTCTCAAACCCGAAAATAGTTGTTCAATAAAAATATAAGGATAACAATTTAATAATCAGCAAAAATCAAACAAAACATACAAGTAGAAACATTTTAAATAACATTACTGAAAGTTCAATTTCTATATCAAGATAGGAATATAAATTGTTGGGGGAATTGCTCTCTCTTAGTTCCATAGTTAACACAAAATTAAACAATAATCAGAGTTCCTGGTGCGAGAAAGGTATTGATGAACACTCACAATAAGCTAAACACTCACAAAAAACCTCTTTGCACAGATGCTTTAGGTATAGGAGAAATTCTTACCTTCACGGAAGCTTACAAGCGGCAGCGATAATCAGAGTTCTTCCTTCATTGAATTGGAAGATGATAGTTGAGGGTTTATAGAGATGAAGAGACGTGAAAGAGTGCGTGGGTGTTTAGAGGATTTTAAGGAATTGACATACAGTAATTCAATTAAAATAAGATTACTAAGGATTTTAACTTTTAAGCCTATTTTTAAAATTTTAAGGAAACGGCTGCCTTTAATTTAAGGAATTCAACCAAAAGTCCAAAGACGGTAATTAAACTTTTATTACCACTATAATAATAATAATAATAATAATAATAATAATAATAATAATAATAATAATAATAATAATAATTTGATAGAGACTAGCTTGGATTCATTGCTAGCTAAGCAACCAAAATTGACAATGAAGATTAGCGTCATATTGAACTTCTCGCTAAACCTTACAATAGATTTGGCAACGAAACATCTGTAGCTACTTTTTAGCTAGGGATTAGGCACAGAATGTAATCCTAGAAAAAAGATAAATCTTTCGCAAAACATTTTAGCGCCAAAATAGGATTCCCGCTAAAATTTGGCTATAGATTAGCTGAGGGGACTTTCCTAGCCAGCTTATTGCTCGGAATGCGCTACGGACTGTGTCCCTAGCTAAACTACGCTCTTTTGGAAAAATAAATTTAGCGCCGAGTTAGAATTCCCGCTAAAAATTAGCTATAAATTTGGCTAGGAAAAATCTGTAGCTATCATTTAGCAAGGAATAGTCCCTAGCTGATTCCTAGCTATTTTGTCACTATATTTTTAATCAAAAAAATTTGCATGAAAATAGGACTTTTCTAGCTACATCCCTAGCTAAATGCTTATATTAGCTAGGGAACTGAACTCCCACGCTAAATTTCCATGCTAATGGCCTGTTCTCTTGTAGTGTTTGGCTTTAGCTTCATAAATCTAACCTCAGCAGGTCAATTTCTTGGCTAAGGTTTACCACGTCTTACTTGATTTACTACAAACGAGCCTCCAAAACAACGACCTCAGTGGCTTTCGTTTCTAGTTCCGAGAGGCAGAGAACAGTTCGTTCTCATTCCACCAAAAGCTGATTCCCTTCGGAAGTAAGTTCCTCCTTCTCAACAAAGGAAGAAAGGAACGTACCGCTGCGGTGTTGTGCATGGAGTTGTTCAACAAACACTCTCCCAAGAGTGCTTGAATTGTTTCTCAGTCTTTCTCTGAAGCCAAGGCTTCAGGTAATTAGCAAGCTCCACTGGCCAGGATAGCAAGTTGCATTTGATAGAGACCGAAAAAGTAACGTTCCTCCTCCTTTGTGGATCTTCAGAAGGGGCAACATAATTTTGCCCCAAATTCCCATGAACTGGGGACTGTGGAAGAGGAACACCCTCTTCATGGTCAGGTACGGCCAGTGGAGGCGATGTAGCAACTGCTGGTGGAAGAGTGGATGAAGATGGAAGTGATGTAGCAGTTGCTGGTACTGGTGAAGATGGAGATGAAACTGATAGAGTTGAAGAGTGAGAAGCAGTTGCATCAAATGCAGTGCTGGTTGTTGGATGCTCGCCAACCAAAGATGGCAACGATCCGGTACTCAGCCCCACAGTACCAGGCACAGCAAAAGATTATCTACCAAATCAAACTCTCCCTAAAGTGTCGAGGCATCCTCCTTGGTTGGTGCAACTTTCTCAACAGGTCGAGCATCCTGTTGAGATGATGAGAATCATTGTCTTCTATGTAGAGAAACTCCCTCATCACTAGCTTCTTCATCATCATCAATCACACGGTGTCAATGACCGGCCTGAAAGGAAGACCAGTCACCATTGCCATCGGAGATGACTCGGGGGCATTAATCTTTGCCCTCTTATTCTTTTCCCTGGCTGCGGAGAAACGTCTTCTTTTCAACTGTTTATCTCCGGTCGGGAACTCCGTAAAGAAGTGTTTGTATTAGAAACAGGCCCAGAGATACCTGTTCGAGTAAGTGCCTCCTGAAGCAACCTCGTTGTATCAGTAGGATCAGCCAAGACGTCCTCCTCGAGGACAGCAATAGAGCCCGTAGATAGACCTAATTTCATGAACAAGTTAGAAGGGTTCACACAAGTTCTCCACATACAAAAAAAAAAGGAAGCAAGGTAAGTTAAAATTACCATGATTTTTGGCCTTCCACCCGTATTTGAGGGCCAGTTATTTTCACAAACGAGTTTCGTGCGCCGTGACATCCAAGATCTTTTGAATCCACCGGTCCAAGCCTTCCGTCACCGGTGGGATCCATTGGATTGCTGAAATAGACGAATGATGGAGGATCAATACGGCTATAGAAAAATACTTAGTAAAAGGAAATACTAAACAAAGAGCTTACGAGTGCGGTTCCAAGCGGCCGAAAAGGATGAAACCGTTACCAGAATGATGTCGTTGGTGGCGACTGCAACGAACCATTCCATCCACCCACGGTCATTATCATCATCCATGCTAGACAACAAAGCATGGTGGCCACACTTGCAGAGGCTTATCATTCCCCCGGGGAAGATTTTGGGAGAATAAAGATTCATCATATGAGCTAAGGTTAGCTCCTCTCCAGTCTCCTGACATAAGCGTCGAAGGCAGGCGACTCTCCTCCATACTGAAGGATTTACCTGTGCCAAACACGCATGGTAGCGAAGGCAAAATTCTGCAATCACGGAATCAAGCTCTTCACTCAAAGAAAATGCATCCAAAGTAAAGGGATACGTGTAAAGGTATGTAAAACCTTCCTTGGGAAGGGTCACTCGCTCTGATATATCAGGAGCAATGATATCCAACTCATGGCAGCGGTAGTCTTCCTTCACAACAGGAATACTAGAAGGACAAATGGAAGAAGGGTACCAACTAGCAGCTATATACAAGGGTTAGCAGTAGGAAATTTCTCTTCTAAGTCCTTTGTGGTACTGAGTCTCCTTGGGATAATGGAACCCACCGTTGGAGGAGAAGAGTCCTCAGCTTCGTTCTTGTTCTTTGAAGAACCGGCACGCTTGGAGGAAGAATCCATTGAATAAGAAGAAGGAAAAGGTTTTTGTTTGAAGAGAATTAGAGAAATGATGGAGAACAAAGATGCAAATCAGAAGTTCGAAAAATTATGAAGTGCAAAGGAAAAGAATGATGCGTATGAGTAAAATTTTGCCAGCTAAATTCATGACCATGATTACCTCGATAATCCGCAAAAGTTGTGCTGAATCGTGGGATGACGCGTGTTCGGAGCATTAAATGCGGAGAGACGTGCGTCTAATCAACCGTCAGAAGCCTACGGAGGGAGTTATAGTAATTCCCACCAAAAAAGTATTTCTACCGACTTCCCAGTAATACAAAGTTATGTCACCGAAAAGCATGGGGACTATCTGTATAGGGTAAAATATGATATGATACGTGGTCATCAAAAGGAAAGACATGTGGAACTCTAAACGGGATGGCCGAAGACCGAATGCAGTCATTCCGCTTGTCATCGGGAGGGATAACGTTCATAAAGGTGTATTAAATGCTCTACGCCCGATAGCATTAATAAGAAATATTATGCAGCATTAAGAGCGACAGCCCGTTACATAGAATTTGGCATTTATATTCACCATTACATCTTCATCAATGACCCTCATAATTGACGTTAAAGGAGGGCATGATCCTAGGACCTCTTTCGCTAGACACAACTATAAAATAGTGAGCCTAGTTATCATTGTAAGGAGGACGAATTTTCTGGCAAAACTTATACCACATTTTAAGCAAAGCTTAATACAATCTTACTTTTCCTCTTTTTGATCTCATTATTGCTGTTCCCGTGAACCTTGTTCCCGGAACTGCCATCTCTGTTGTTTCATTTACATTTTAAGGCTAAGTATTGTACATTTCTTCAATTATTACATTATTTCAGGATCAAATTAGTTCACTTGTCTAATAACCACGTACAGATTCAACTATATACCTTTACGTGTAAACACTACTTATTAAAGGTACTTTCTTTTCATATTGTAGATAGAGTATTTTTTTTATTTTAACAAAATAAGTATATTCTTTTCATGATGTATTAAAAGTATTTTTTTTTTATTTCAACAAAACGAGTACTTTTTTTTAATGATCTAGAAAAAAGTATTTTCTTTCATTTCAACAAAAAGAGTACTTTTTTTTCATGATGTAGAAAAAATATTTTCTTTCATTTCAACAAACTAAGTATTTTCTTTTCTTGGAATAGAAAAGTATTTTTTTTCAAAACATGATTACTTTCTTTTCATGATGTAGAAAAAGTAGTTTCTTTCATTTCAACAAACTAAGTATTTTCTTTTCCTGAAATAGAAAAAATATTTTTTCTAACAAAGCAAGCACTTTCTTTTTATGATGTAGAAAAGGTATTCTCTTTCATTTAAAAAAAAAGAGTATTTTCTTTTCATGATGTAGAAAAGTATTTTCTTTCATTTCAACAAATTAAGTATTTTCTTTCCAGATGTAGAAAAAATATTTTATTTTATTTTAACAAAGCGAGTACTTCCTTTTTAATGATATATAAAATATATTTTCTCCTTCAATAAATTGAGTATTTTTTTTCATGATGTAGAAAAAATATTTTCTTTCATTTAACAAAATGAGTAATTTCTTTTCTAGAAATATTTTATACTCTCTAACCAAACACTAGAAAATATTTTCAGAAAAAAATTTCCACACCAACCAAACAAAAAAAATAAGTAACAAAACACTTATTTTCCAAGAAAACATTTTCTATGAAAATATTTTTCATGAAAAACATTTTCCTTCGTACCAAACACATCCTAAGTCAATAATTCAAACCAAGCCCTCAAACAATACACGACATCTTCTGGTATTCCCAATATGGTCATGGTTTGTCCACCACATTCTCAGCTTGATATGATGGACCGCAACGAACTGAGGTAGAAATTACATCATGTAGCCACTTTAAAGGGTTGCTATTTAAGAATTAGTCAAGTGTGTCTTAAATTTCAGTTTTTCAGTTTAATTTTTCAGGACAAAAATATTCTGAAGTTAAGTTTTTTAGTTTAAATTTTCAGGACAAAAATAAATACTGGCTAATCTCTAAATAGCATCCTTGAGAATGACTATTTGTGTACTTTCCCCAGCACGTGAATTCTCTTAATTGATCCAGAAATTGAAAACCGGAGTAGAATCGGCCCATCTTGCTGCTTCCATTTGGGCTCATTTCCCATGGCTCATTGGGCTTACATTCATAGACTCGTCCATTATTAATTTTGTTTCCTCATATTTAGTGTAAGTTACGCGCGCAAAGAAAATGATAGTTAAAACCATTGAAGTTCCAACCTATACAGCATTCTAATGTTCGAAACTGCTGTTAGTACATTTCTAGAAGGGTGGTGTTCATCTAAAGCTATCCAATGAACTGTCTATCATATCATTGCAATTGCATTTGATTAATTTGTTAAGACACATCTATGTTTTATCCTCTTATGTTTGTCGTATTTGAGCTGCCAAATTTTGGTCTTTCATGTAAGAGAGTTTTGTATGTGTGCTTCATGCTGAAATAATGCATTATTTCTAGTATTCCTATAACATAACAAATAGTATAATTTTGGTCTTATCAGCAGACTTCTAAAATTTGTGCATTGATTGGTGGGAATAGTTTGAGATCTTTCCATCTCATGGTCAAAGATGACATTTTATTCATAACCAATTTGAAAATCATGTATATTTTCTAATCGAATCTTTACAAAAGCCTATTTCTCAATGTCTACCACTAATTTCAAAATGGCCACTGTTTTATTTAAAACATTAGATTATTATCTCTGGTAAAACCTGGTCCACCACTGAACCAGCCCCAAAAAGAGGGGAAATCGTGCAAGTTAACCTGAAGTATGTTGGGTTTTCTAAAGTGTGTGATTGGGAAATTAGATTGCACATCTTCATCTAACTGTTTCATTGTCGATAAATACAATCGCAGTGTTTTAGATTTTTCACAGCTGAAATTTCAAAAGTTGTTGTATATCTCTAAAATCAAATAAAGTCTGCATTGTGTGATTTATCTTGTCATTTGAGATCGCCGAAGTTCTGTAATTTGAAGCGTTGCTTTACATAATATTTACTGGAAGGAACTAATTCAAATACATTGGACAACAGTGAGAAAATAATATTTCTTAAGAATACACAAGAAATTTATGTGGTCGGAATACATTTTCTTTGTGTTCTAACTCATCATCTTCTGATTTTTCAGGTTGTGACCACAGTTTACTAACAAAGTCTGCCCTGAGCTATTAGGTACAGAGGTATGAACTACCCCTACAACTTGAAGTGGAGGGCTCGCTTAACTAAATAGTGCGCAAGTAGACGTGTTAGTTTGTCTATTAAGCCTATTTTTGATAAATTTATTTTGAAATGGATGATTCTGCTATAAAGTGGGATGGATTTCTCCATTAACGTTCATTCTGTTTCCAATTTTAGATTTAAAATTTAAATAGTTTGGAGAAATTTATTATGTGAGTCGCGTAATCAACATTATTGATGTGAGTCTAATTAATTTCTTGACAAGTAGACTTATGTTCCTACTTACTTATTTTAAAGCATAAGCTAAAAAAGGCAATATTTAAGTCTACTCTTTTTTTAGAGGCTTAACTGGTGGACAATAAAAGGAAAAAAAAAAATCTCCCAAGATCTACGCTTTGATAACATTTTTTTATTGAAAATCTTATTTCTTCGAAATTACAAGTTTTATTATTCAAAACGTAATCAACTAATGAGTATTTTTAAATTGAAAATTACCAGTTTACATTTCTAAGTTTCTACTTTCTTTCACCTATCATATTAACTACTATTTATCAAAATTTTCTTTGGTTGAATAGCGCAAGATATGGTGCGTTAAATTTTGCAAATATGGAGATTGCTCGTACCTTTAATTTTTACTTGGATGCTAAAATGCAAGATTTTCAATAAAAAAAGTTTTTTATGTTAGAGTATACGTAATAATATAATAATATAATGAAAAAGATTTCTCCTGTTTTATTTTCTTTTTATTGTCCACCAGTTAAGCCTATAATTAGGAAAAAGGTAGATTTAAATATTTTCATTTTTAGTTTATGCTTTAAAAATACTAAGTAGGTGAGTTCACTTGTCAAGAAATAAACTAGACTCACATAAGTAATCTGGCTCATGTGACTCACATATAATTGTTATGCTTTGCCTTTTCTTTTCTTTTTGTATCTGTGTCATTCTTTCTTTTCTTATATTCTTGTTTTTTTAGGTGGATTAGAGTTTTCGAAATACAAGTCTTTCTGCCGAAGCCATGGCAAAATTTTCACCTATGGTGAGTTTCAAAAAACATAACTCGAAATAAATAAGAATTACGTAGCCATCAAAAAAATAATCAATCTATAATGAATCCTTTGAAGATTGAATTTGTTAAGATGCGCCCACTTAAACACGCACTACATCGGCATTAGTGTAGTGCCTAAATAGTATAGTTGACTCCAATTAATTTGAAGTTGTTAGGTGTACAAAATAAAATTCTAATTGAAAAGATTGGAAGCTTATATATAACGTGTAGAGATCTTTTAACGATGAGAAAAGTGAACGTATTGAACAATATAATAGAAAAGTAAAGATTGTAAATACCAGTAGTGCAAGCATGATCTAAAACGGACAATATCACATCATGTTAAGAGTAACATTTAGCTAAAATTTAGGCTAGTAAATCAGTACAAATGTGATAACCAAGCAAATGACACATATTACAGATTACATGTCACCTTACTGATACGAAAAATGAACCCAAGATCTTGGAGTTCAAAAAAGTCTTTAGAGATTTGTTGCTTCCATCAACTTCACCAGCATTTTATATTATATTAGTGCTGTTTCATTCCTTGCCAGCTGGTTTTGATGGATATAGTAAACCTCCCACCAGTGGCAAAGTAACCAACCAAAGTCCAATATCATTTGTGGAAGTACTATATAAGAAAGCTTGATAATGGTGCTTTTGACTAATTACCTTGCAAAGTTGGCTTCTACTAATGTTTTTTTTTTATGGCTTCTACTAATGGTATTTTGGCTATAACTGAAATCCCAATAGAGGGTTTGCTTCTGCTTTTATCTCATTAATAATAATCAGAGTATAAGTTATTGCGGCTAATTAATCATTCTCGAATTAGTGCACTGCCTAATCATTACCAACCACAGTCTACACCAAAATTATAAAAAATATATAATCCCGTATCTTGTGAATCTACAGCATATCTGATTTTCTTGGATTCAATCATTGAAAATTTTGAAATGGTATTTGAACCACTTAACTTGGAAACGAATAAGAAATCTTAGCTGAGTGCTGCGTCTAGTCGGCTGACTTTGATTTGATGATATTAGTAGGAGGACTTGTTCAAATTATCCTACAATTTTACAAGTTTGTGATGTTTGGCTGAGGTAAATATAATATGATTTTCAGGACAAACACATAAACTAGAAATACCATAACCCCCTATTCTCTTCTATAAACAGATTTTTACTAGTAACAACTTAGGATAAGTAACCATTTCTCTGGTTGTAAGTAATTTGTATGCTTTGTTAAACAGCAAGGAACAGAGCTTTCCTGATCGATATTTTGGAGACAATGTGGCTCAATTATACCCTCATAATAGGACAACAAAAATAATAGTAGTACAATACTCCCCACACTGCATTTACTGAGTATATTATGACAAGAGATTAATTGCCAAGATAGCTACATATATGCTCCCTAATCTTCCACATTTCATGCTTCGACACCAACTGTTGCACTCACGCGTTTCTTCTTCCATCCCATTGTCTTCAAAGTCATAATCTAGAACCTCAAAATGAGTTGCGAAATTGACATATCCTCTATTTCTCTTCTTGATTTTAACGTACTGAAACATATAATTGGGAAAGCCATTAAACGATTCCTTATTTTGTAGGGTATATGCATTTAAAAAAATGGTCCCTTTGTGTTTGCTCTTCAAAAAAAAGCCTCATTGATGAAGTTTTCAAATTAATGTAACAAATTGATCAGTTCACTAGGGTGTTGTTCATGACAACTAGAGATGCACGTGGAATTAAGTCAATCTGAGAAGAAATCCAGAATAGCTTGACATAGACTGAGGTCATTTTAAACCCGTGCCTCCATTTTCTCCTCCAAAATGAAGTAAAGTTACTCCAATTATTACTCCATTTTTTACTTCAAAAAAATATGTTCTATTTTATATTCTTCTCTCTTCATATCATATTATTATCTTTTATTTAAATTTTATTTTCTTATTCCTATTAAAGAAATACTATCTTTTTTTCTTTTTTACATATTCATCGCATATAATTTATATTCCCTTCTTATATAACCATTTAATATAAAATTATTTTATATCATAAATTTTAAATGATATAATTTGTAAGCAAATATTATAGATTATATATATATTAACAGATAATTCAAATAAAAATAAAATTATTGAGATACAAGATAATTATATATATATTATATTATGATTACATGAATATTCAACTTCCACCTCTAGTATATTTGATTCCCATAGTGTAAGACTAGTAATCAATTGTGCAATGAGAAATATTGATTCCAAGATTCCAAGAACCCTAGTTAATTCCAGGTTAATTTCATCAATATTATTGTCCCTGTATATTCTCTCGCTAATTTTCCTCTTCTGGTGCATGTTGTACATTTTTCTTGTACCTGTGGTGGGTGGTAGTCGTAGATGATTTTGCAAAGTTGATGATAATGCATATCTATTTCCTACTGCCCCGCCAGTGGCATTAGGTCATTATATTTAGGGAAGGTGAGGAATCACATGGATAAGGAAGAAGGATGGATGTCATAGGCTCCATAATTATTAGAAAAATGAAAGAGAAGGCCAATAATAATCATAGAATGTGATGAAAATGGCAGTCTTTCTTGTTGGGTGGTTGTTGAACTGTTGTCATTATTGGGGCACATGTCATCAACTCATTAACTGCTACTATATATCCCCACCAACAAACTCCATAATTTGGTAACAAATATACAAATATAGTATAGTAGTAATAGTACTATATCTTTATTTCAAGATGTAATGAACTTTTGGGAGCACATTCATATTAATGGTGAGAGTTGGATGTCTCCTTTTATAATTCTCTACAGAATTAAGGGCTTGTCATGTCACATTTGCACCAGAAAAAGAGAACCCCCCTCAATGGTTGTGCCTTTTTCTTTAAAAAATCTTTTTGTTTATATTAAGAAAAAGAAGCAAAAAGAAAAGGTGAAAAAATGAAAGAACCAATAAGCTTCTCTTGTATTTGTCACAAATGATTAAGAGACTAAAAGAGCCTGTAATTTAAGTAGCGCACTTAAGCTAGAGGTCCCCCAAAGGATAATTACAAGATTAAAGTGTTGATTAATCGGCGCTCCAACATAATTTTGTTCCAATGCCATTACACAATTGGATGAAATTAATGTTAACGACTGGTCGCTTTTTATTATCTGGACAAAAGTAGGGCATAATGTTGCTTCTGCCTTTCAGGACCAAATAATTTTACATGTCAAAGACTAACATTATGATGTCTCTTCTGCACTTATCTTCTGTTATTTCTACTACTTTCAGCCAAACATAGGACTTCTAAGGTCGCAACCTAATTGTTGTAACTTCATTTTACGTTAGTTAAATGGTGCAGAGTTCAGATCTGATCACCTAGCTAGAATAAAAAGCATTTCATTATTTTGTTGGATCTGAATTGTACAAGATGCTCATCTTTTATAAGCTATGTTATCCGAACGCTTTAAAAATATCACAATCTCCGTGTTGAGTTCTACAAAAAAAGTTTTTGCGAAATCCAATACTCGTCCAACGACATTTATAAAGAATATGAGCAAAATAGTTTATGTCCTGATGGCATATAGTCTATGTTTTGAGATTCGAATAGATTCAACTTCAATTGTGAAGCAAATCTTTTGGAGTTGAAATTCTGGTCTTGAGCTTCGCTATGAAGTCTCCCAACCAATAACATGCTCCGGTTTTGTGTTTTTATAGATCACAATTTTTCACTAATAATTGGTTTGTGGACTGGATATATCTATTACTCCAACAAAAGTGATTTATTCTGTCTGTCTTTGTACTTTTTCATGATCTTGGAGAGGAGAAAGAAATAAAGCCGTTTAATAAAATACGCAAATAATAAAAAGATGGGCCATTGTCCATATCAGATGCTCTTTCCTTGTGTCCAGAAGAGGTGCATTTGGATATTCTCATAGTTATTAAAATAAGGCAATCGCTTGATCGTATTCTAAATCAAAGCTAATTTTCAATTGGGGGTGAAGTCAACAGAAAATGGGGTAGGTCAGAGACGTCACATTACCCACCTTTATTAAATTTTAGTATACAATAGCCTAATTAATTAACAAAGAGATTCTAAAGAAGGGGATTGTTTATTTGTGTATCAAGAATACTCTACAACTTGTCCATCAATGGAGTATGGTGAAAGGCAGCTCCATGTGTTTGTCCAATTTAACAAATAGACATAAATGTTGAGGGAAGCGCTACAATTTGTTAATGAAGATTTAGAAATGGTTTCTTTCCCTGGGATTCTACACTCCCATCTTCGTTTGTCGATTTCGTTATTATTTCATGTGCATTTTGCTGACAAAAAAAAAATACATAATTAGAGATATTCAAAGGGTCCGATTTTACGACTATTTTTTTGGGGTAGATCAGTATTCAGATAGTCCTCAGTCCTCACAAAACTGTCTGGAGAAATTTTTGCTGACAAAATTAGCCATTTATTTGAATTTTGGTAAAGTGACTTCCACATGCAATAGGGGCTAAGGTACCGAAGCAAGTTACAGTTGCATCTCCTTGCCTTGGTCTATGTTTACCGTGTCTAAAAGAAAGAGCTTAAGCCAAAAGCAGAAAGTAAGGAGGCTGTAGCTTTCTTCCACATGCAATAAAATTTCATAATCATAAGTTAACTGTTGATGCATTTCTAAGTGTAATATATGATTATGGATTTATGAATTTTAGGTCCTCCTGTTAACTCTCGCAGTTGCCACTCTTAACTCTATTCACACGGTCTGACTACTCAATTCAATTACTCCTACTCGATGCACGAAGAAGAAAAAGTAGCTTTAATACTCAATTAGTGGTCTAATATTTTAGTATATAGTAATAATCTATTTAACATCTACTCTTTAAATGTTGAAATGCAATATTGTCAGAAGTGGTTCGACTGATCGCAAAAAAAAAAAAAAAAAAAAAAAAAATGTTTTACTACAGATTTTGCATAAGTAATAAAATGACATTTGCTTTTCAACATAAATCTACTGACTAATAATATAATATCGGCATTACTAATTACAAAGTTTAGTACGGTTTGGTATAATATTTGAACAACAAACTAGTCTTAGCGTAATTTAAGTAGAAATGTATATATTATGAACCTATGTATTATTTTATATAGTAGGTGGAACAAAAGTAATTAATTTAGTTATAACTGGATCAAAAGGAGTTGTTATTTAAAGACCAAACTGCACTTAGACTAATCGCATGTTTGATCAAATTTTTACAAACCCAGAAATACTTTTTTGTTCAAAAAGATACATTGTTTGTTGAAGTGTTTGATCAAGTTTTTAGGTGCTTTTCAAATTAATTAATCAAATATAAATTACTTTTCATTAAAATATATTTTAAAATAAATATTTTAAAAAAAAATATTTCTCAAAATAAAATAATTTTAGAAACTTAACCAATGTGTAAGCAATTTTAACAGTGCAATTCTTGTACATCAGAATTTGCGCCCCCACTTGACTAGTTTGTAAATCATTATGTTGTAATATTTCTTCTTCAGTCATTACGTTCATATTTGGCTGCAACTTGTACGTAAATTAGATCACTATTCCAGTTCTCTTTCCATCAAACGCGATGAGATGAAGAAGATAAGTATAAAAGATAAATAGGAGATGCATGAGAGACGTAACATAAAAAGAATGCAAGAGAAATACAAGTAATGCCGACTTCAATTGCCCCAACATTGGTACCCGCAACGAAGGCTCTGACGCGCATTTAGTGTCCCATCTCCCCACCCTATGCATTAGCCATTCGACAAGGAGCGAATCAAGTGCCACATGGACAATCACTCTTTTTCTAATTCAAGAAAGAATTTAAAGAAGACGATGTGGGTTAACCCCCGTAACTGGTAAAATAGCACTGAATTCACGAAAGAGTTACTCCATAAATATAAAGGAGCAAGTCAGGGACATAATTAAACCGGGAGAAGCTGATGACCTAACTAAAGCGCTTATTATCCCAATCCCAAAACCCATGCACGTAGTCACGTTGCAGTATATTTTGAAAAAGGTTTTTACTCTGGGTAAATTATTTGACACTAATTATTCCCTGAGCTCATCCTCATTTTTACAATGGGGTTCCAAGAAAAGCCTACTAGCAGGAGTAATTTTTTACTACCGCCGTTCTAAAATATTGACAGATTTTTCCGTTAAAAAAAGTGAACATTTTTTAGTATTAGAAGCTGGTGAATTTTTACATTCCTATTTGCTAAAGACATGAATTTGTTGTAAGCTCTCATTAACAAAATAAATAATTTAATGTAGATGCTATGGTCATTTAAATATAACTTTCATTCATACTTTGTATTTTTTGTTCGAATATCATCAAAAATATATTCATATAATAAATATAAAATCTATTTAAACTTACAAATTTGAAAAGTTCAACTGGTTGACTATACAATTAGAAATTCTTTTTTATAGTCCATGTGATGGTGGCCGGTGGGATTGCATTTGGTTGGCTATAGTGAAGGTGCAGTTCCCCATGCATTTGAATGGGAATTGATCGGCAAACCGACCGTCAGGCGAAGCTAACGGCGTTAAAAATGAGATTTTGGAAAAGACGGGAGAGGAGAGGAGGACGGAGGAAGAACACGTGATTACAGGAACAGAACTGTCACTGACATAGCCAACAGCAGGCAGAGTCCAAAATACTGTAAACTGTAGGCACTGCTCATTGCTTAATCGTCAAGTCCATCAATCAAACTATCTGTGATTCTCTTCGCATTTTGGAAAGGACCCTCTGACATCTATTACCACCCCCCCTCTACCCTCCAATTATTCGTACACATTTATCTATTTCTCCTACTTTAATTTATCCATATGATATATAGAATTATATATCCAACATGTCATTAAAGAAGCAAAAATCCATGCAACATATATTAAATTTTTTAAAATAAATTTGAAAATTTACGGCCAAATACAAGCAAAATACTTGGACAACTTACTTTCTTTGAAGCACTTCACTCTTTTTTTCTACACCCCTTCGTTTCACTTTATTTGGCTTGATTCGGAGTACAGGGTTAAGGTTCTTAATTTTGATTATCAAATTAGATATAAAAGTTTTGAGCTTTTTAAAATAAAATTTTTATCTTTAAAAATTACTTATAAAGTAATACAAATTTGTATACGGTCGAAATCGGACTCGACTATTCACGACAGATCGGGCTCGGAACGCAAAGTGTTGAAGATCAACTCCGATTCTCATCGAACCAGAATATGAAACCCGAACGAGGGGAAGTTGGGACCGAACTGGAAAAGACCGTATCATATTGTCGAAATCACCGGAAAAGGATCCTACAAGCTCGGAACGATGAACAGTGAACAACTACCAAACAACTGGAATACAACTCACTTGAAGCGATATTACTGCTGAGGTACGGCCCCGTTCTTTCTTTTATTTACATTTTAAACTAACGCTTGTAGGTAGCCAACAATGGACGATACGAGATGTTAGGTCTGAAAACACGCGTTGCGCTCTTTTTCCCTTGAACCGGTTATTATTCCAAAATGGGTTTTACGGTAAGGTTTTTAACGAGGCAACAAGTAAATCGTGCTAAATTATAATCGAAGGCCGGTAACGAACAGGTGACGATGATCACAACAGCATTCGAGGACTCTCTTCGATCAACCCCGAACACTGGGGGCGTTATCCTTTGATATCGACTTTAGCATGGAAAAAGACTTCAGGATTGAGGGTCTCGATCGATAGGATTCAATGCAATGCCAAACGGTCAAATGAACCGTGCTAACATAGACTGCTCGAATCCTGACAAAAAGCATGTACACATACATTACTATTATGCACAAAAATAAAGAGAAGTCTCTTCCTTGTAAACGTCTTGTCTTTTAAAACTTTTTCCTTTATATTTCTCAAGGAATTCCCTGCTTTCGATCCCCTAAAGGAAATGAGACAAAAGGCCACCTTAACCTGAGTTCGAATAATCACTCTTTCACTCGGGGACTGCCGTCCAAAAAACAAACTCGGACAGTTCAAGCTATTAGACCTCGGGGGTATAAGACCTATTAGGCAACCCCCGAACTTTATAGGCTAAGGCCACCACTCGGGGACTGCCATCTTAGGCAAACCCGGATAACTCGGGATAATGATATTAACACGGGACAACACTCAAACTATAAAGACTACGTCCACATAAACACGGCTCGGAGACGTCCGAAGCCCATAACAAAAACAACAAGGCCTTGAAATTTCTTAACTGGTTCTAAAGGCTACCCTCAGAAAACTATAAACCTAAACTACTTTAGGAAAAAGTTTTCGGTAACACTAAATCCCTACGATGCCTCAAAACGAAATAATGTTAAAGGCAAGGTTTGTTCGAACCTTCAAACACAACCTAATTTTTTCATGCTAAGGCATTTCGATCTTTGCGAATACAAATAAAAAAGCAAAGGAAAAATTCGAAAGCTGTGAAAGGGAAAAAAAGCCTCATATATATATCAAACATTCTTTTTGCAAGAGCTGAATAGCCCTGATACAAATTTTTACAAAGGCCGAACAACTTTGACACACAATATTAAGTACAGAAAGGAATAAAATCGAACATAAGCGACCTAATCTTGACCGGAGCCTGCCTCGTCATCGGGATTTTCACGGTCATCTCATTCCTCGAACACTACTGAACCTTCGGAATCATCCTCTTCGGAATAGGCCAATTTCCTCGCCTCGGCTTCAAACACCTTGGCATCCTCAATCTCCGCAGATAAATCAAAACCTCAAGCATGGACTTCCTCGAGGGCCTGCCTACGGGATTGCCACTTCATATGCTCGACTATATTTTTTGTTTGGTCATGAGCCGCTTCGACATCAGCCTTGCACTGGGGCACCATTTCATCAGCTTCGGCTTTGATCACGACGACTTCAGACTTGGTCGTTTTAAGCTCCTTGGACAGATTTATCTCGATTTGAGATGACCGAACCTAGCCGATATTGAAGCTCTTCGACCTTTTTGGTCTGGATCTTGGCCCTTTCCTTTGCCGCTCTTAGCTGGGCTTCGACTGAAGTTAGCTGTGCTCGAACTGCCTCTTTTTCCAAGGCCAGATAATCCATCTTACCTCTCCATTCATCGGTCTCAACTTTGACTACATCTATCTCAGTTCGAAGCTGATCAATACTATCGGGTTTTTGCTGGAGTCATCGAATCAAATTCATCATCGCTTACTTCGAAAACTTTTACATGCTCGACCAAGTCAGCGTGATCCTTCCGAGCAACCTCTAGTTCGGCGCGGAGGCTCTTAGCCTCCCCTTTGAGCTGCTCACTAAGAAGTTTAAAGGTGTCTTTCTTCTCATTAAGCTCCTGAGTCTCGGCCTCATGGTGTTTGAACTCTTTCCGTTATCAGAGAAAAGCCTCGTGATGAAGTACCGAGGCCTGCAAGTACAACGGAAAATGTTACCATTACTTACGACAAAATCTAAGTACATAATAAAGGGACATCCAAAGTTACCTAATTCAACGCTTGTTGAGCTTCATTGAACAAGCAAGGCATTTCTACCTCGTTCATTTTGGCATGATCCTCTTCGGTCACCAAGCACCGAAGATAGCTGGCCACCCCTAGGGGGGCAGAAAGAACCGGGGCATCCTCAGGAAGGGAAAAGACAACGGTGCATTTCTGACCAGGATATGCACTCGCGGCAGGGAATCGATCGACCAATTTCGGGCTCGAGGAAGGCCCACATGTTTCAGAGGGTGAGCTTTCCTCGGTATCTCTAAGTCGCCAAATCCAATAGCATCCTTTGTAGCCGTCGAATCCACACCATCAAAAAACCACGGAAAGGGTCTTTCGATCTATGGGCTCCCTCGATGGGGTATTTTTTTGCTACTTGGGCATTGTTAAACATTGACTCTGTGAACAAGGGCGATTCGACAATCTCTATCGGACCAAGTGCTTCCTGCGGCGCTTTCCGTGCATCGCGGGAAGCATCAGCTCCTGCCTCCACCTTGGCTTCTCTGGCATGATGAAAATCGACTCTGCCTAGCTCTCGTTCAGAGGCCCCTTGCCCTTCAAGTTGTGGATGGCATACTGGCCAGTAGATCAAAGTCTTCTTCTTCCCCCTCGGACTCATCCCTCAATCGATGGAGTGAGTCTGGGGAAAATGCTTGACCATTGGCACTTCCCTTAGGCTTACGCGCCAATCTTTTCTTTGGCCTCTTCTTCTTAGGGCCCAGAGAACTCGGAGCCTTTTTTCTTTTCTTCTCTTTATCTTGCTTCGAAGCAGGGGGCTCGATGTAAATATCATCATCAGTGGGTGGAGGCTTCATTTCAACATCTTTTGATAAACCTACAAAAGGGAAGTAAAACAAGTTAGAAATCGACGGAGTGAAAATAAGGTCAAATGTAACTTAAAGAAAAATTCTCACCATGAGACCAAGCCTCCCATCGGCCCCTAGAAAGCTCACGCCACGCGTGCTCGGAATAGGGTTTTTGCGACACGATCCGCTCGACCCACTCCTTGAGTCGAGGAACTGCATCCGCCATCCGAGCAACAGTTGCATTACAAAAAATCGATAAGAAGAAAGGCAAAAGAGAAATGATAAACAAATTCCTAAAGGCAAGGTTATACTTACGCTTCATGTTCCGTTTCTCAGGAAATGGCATGTCCTCGACTGGGATTAAGTCTATGGTCTTCACTCGAACAAATCGGCCCAACTAGCCTCGGTCCCAATCCTCGTCGATGCTCGAGAATGGGGCCTTACTGGCCCGACGAGCAAGTTTTATTAGCCGCCCTTGATAGAGTCGGGGACTGTACAGACGCATGAGGTGATTGATGGTGAAGGGCACCCCTCGATCTTGTTTACAAAAAAGCGGAGGAGGATGACTATCCTCCAGAAGGAGAGATGAATTTGGCCTAGGGTCACCTTGTACCTTTTATAAAAGGCGATGATGACCAGATCCAAAGGGCCCAACGTGAAGGGATAAGTGTATACACTTAAAAAACCCTCCACGTGGGTGGTGATTGCTTCCTCGGGCGCAGGAACCACTACGTGCTTACCGACCCAGTTGCAGTCCTCCTTGACCTTATCGAGAACACTGTCGATGACCGAACATATGTATCTCGAGAACGGTTCACACCGGCCCGGTACCGAGAAGGTTTTCTCAACCTTGAAATCGGCTCCGGTTGGACACCCCGTAGGGACGAATATCTTTAGAAGGGGTTCCGATGTCGGTTCCTCGGTAACAACATGCAAAACGTTCTTAGTCGATTTCGAGAAAGAGGGGGTTTCTTTTTGAGGAATGGATTTTGAAGTCTTTACCGTTGCTTCTAAATAGAGGTGAATAGAAGGTGCTGATAAGAAGGAGGTGTAATTAGCAGATAACTTATGAAGACTTTCAAAAAACCAGAAGGGAAGAGGTTTGAAGATGAGAGTGATGAAGTTTTCTTAAAACACAAGTGCAAATATTTGAATGTAAAAGTTATAATGAATGGATGAAAAGGGTATTTATAGTTTTCTCGAAACGGCGGTTCGCATCCTAAAGCGGCAGACCATTAACTGACACACATTTAATGCCTTGAAGACTGCACTGACGGGATATTTCTACTATTCTTATCACTTACGTCATGAATTTGTCGTCATTTATAAGAGTGAGAATCGAAAGCTCATATAATAAGAATCTGAGGTACATATCATTTCTCGTCATTCATTCTCCGAAAACAAGGGGACTATCTGTATACGGTCAAAACCGGGCTCGACTATTGCACGACAAATTGGGCTCGGAACGCGAAGGGTTGAAGATCGACCTCGAGTCTCATCGAACTAGAACACGAGGTCAGAATGTCCGTCCTCGAGTACATTGAGCCCATGATCCCAGAACCGACCCTGACCCCGAATAAGCTCGAGAGAACATCATCGAACCAAAATGACAGAAGGTCGAAATATCCGCAACCAGTCGCGCATCACGGCGGGAATCTCGACACGTATCAATGGAACCACTTAATTAGCAAATCATGAGATTTTTTTACCTTATACAGAATTGTACCTAAAATAAGATTCTTCTACTATATAATGGGGGGTTTGATTATTTGTAAAAGACATTGTAACTGACATTCTAAAGCAATATATTATTCTTTTAGTTATTATAATCTCGCCACTCTGTTCCGGCACCGATTGCAACATTTTTTGGCCCAAGGGCGATCAACCTTCAAGGCCAAAACTGCTTAATTTGTGTGGTTTGCATTTATCTTTCATCATTAATTTCAACATTTTAATCTGATTTCTCATTTTTGTATCAAGTTAAATCACGTCTCCTTAAAACCGCGTATAAATTCAATTGTTATTCGATTTTAAGGGTAAAGAAAATCATAATAATAATTTATATTTTGTGGTAAAAAATAAACCTTGTAAACTCTCCAAATAGCAACATAGACACATAAATTGAAATAATGGGAGTAATAATTAAATAAATAACTTCATGGAGTAAGTGAAGCACTTTATTTGCGCTACTCAAAATCTAAGATATACGACGAGTAACTACTCTTCCCCTCCATTTAACATCACACTCCTAAGCGGGTTCAAATTATTATAGAAACATCCGATTTTATTGATTGATTTGTATATTTTAGCTATATAAAAAACGAGTTAAAATAATAGCTTAGAAGCTATTTGTTCTGAAAATATCACATATAAAACTTAAATTCACTCTTAGATGCATTAAGAATAAACTTCAATTTTTCTAAAAATTGTATGATAAAATCATAGCCTTAATGAAATTACGTCATATATTTGTAGAAGTTCAAAAATGAAAAAGGCATTATTAAGTGGGAAAGGTCTGAACTCTGACATCACCACAAGGTCCACAAGAAACATAGACCAGTTAGTGAAACATAACAAATGGTTGGACTAATCTCATTTATCAAAGCTAGAAAAAGATTCCAAACCACCCTATGAGTATTTAATTTTGCAAGCAAATGGAGTATAAAAAAATGATCTCTTATTACTCAATTACAAATTAAAAGAAAACAAGCACAAGATAATTTTAAATAATAAATAAATTATGTGCCGGTATATCTATTGGTGCTTGTTACTATTGAGCCTCAAGCAACTATGGATGAACAATTACACTAGGGGCGTATGATATTTCATTAATTCATCTTTACTGAAGTACTGTAAATTATTATTGCCCATTATGGCCATTACTCCGTTTACCTCTAAAGTAGACTATTAATTTACATGGTCTATTGATAATAATTAAGGATGGTCGTGGTTCAATGTGCATCAGTTGCTTTAATTTCTGTCTGAATTATATACATACTAGTAATTAAATAGCTGAAAACTTATTAAATATATTTATTAATATTAAGTACATACATATTTTTTAGAAATAGTAGGGAATGAACTGATACTTCGTATTCATTGAGTTAAAATATCAGATCGATCTCCAACAAAGCACTAAACAAGTAGTACTCTAGATAAAAAGATTACCAGTATAAACATTTCCACCAAGGCCAGCGCGAACATAAAAAAGTAGGAGATATTTGTTTAATGCAATCGAAATGGAGATGTCGTTTCGTCTGTCTAGTTTAAAAGCTAATATAAATAGCAGAGTGAGACTAAGTTAGCGTTTCAATATGAATTTTAGTTGAAACTTGAAAAAATAAGTTTTTAAAGATGAGATGAAAAATAGTTTTTGAAAATAAAAAATTTAAAGTTTTGCAAATAAAAAATTTTAAAAACTTCAAAAACTACTCTACAGTTAGTTTTGAAATTTGAACATTTTATTTTTAAAATCTACCAAAAATAGTTCAACAAATAAATGTTTAAAAACAAAATTAGAAAAGAAATTCCTAAATTTTAAAACCAAAAGGTAGCTAAATCAACTCCTCTACATAAGTTTGATAAAAGAGAGTATATATATTCACTCCATCCAAGTAATTTCTTTCAACTCGACAAGAATCATTACTCCTATTAAAAGAAGTCACTTATTTTATTATTTGATTATGATTTGAAATGTTTTTGCTTTGCTATGAAAATTCTTATATATATATACATTATTTTATGATTTAAAATACAAATATCTTGACCATCACTTCCAATTGTCATTCTTTGAGACGAATGAAGTATTTAATATCCAATAGCTTACAATTCTTATGAATGAAGTATTTAATATCCAATAGCTTACAATTCTAAGAATTGTACTAATCTTTGAGACTATGCTAGTTTTACTAAGAATTTTACAAGAAAAGATAGGAGGCCGAGCCCGCTAATCATAATTACCATCTAAGATTGGAAAAAGAGGTTGTAAGTGTACTCAAGGGAGTCACGTGGGTAAGAGTAAAAAAGATGTAAAGGTGAAAACTTGGTAGGGAAAAGAGTAGAAAAAAGAAAGCTAACAATGGTAAGAAATTAAAAAGAGGTAAGTTTAGTAACAATAGAGGAGAGAGATTTCATGGCAGAGATGGTTATTTAATCGTGAAAATAGAAATAGACTGCAGATAAGTGTAAAAGCCATTCCGTTGACCTTCCAAAATCAGATTTAGGCAAAACCTCCATTTGCCGGTAATCCCCTTATCCCACTCGGTTAAAAAGTTGAAAACATGGTCCCCTCAATATTTTAAGATTTTCCCACCTCGGAAAAAGCCACTGCAATCCAATAAAAGAGACTCACTGGGATTTCAGTTTTCACATTAAAGTATTTTTTGGAGTATTTGCACTTTGCAGTGATCTTTTTGTGCCTCCTGATTGAGAAAAAGAGAGAAAAGGAAAGAGAAAGCAACATCGCAGCAGAGGAAAAAGGAAGGAGAAAGGATTTATATTGATATTGAAAGAAAGAAACAGAGGGAAACATAAGTTTGTTTGTTTTTGTCTTGTTGTTTATCTTCTTCCTTTACTATGTTTTTTCCTCCGTTTGATTTGTCTATACCAAATCCCATTCTATAGAATCCTCTTTTTTCTCCCTTACCCATCATCATCACAGCAACAAAAACAACAAAAGGCAGCAAAAAAGAAAAAGAAAAAGAAGACAAGAATCAGAGGACTCACAATGGTTTTGGGATGGCGAAGAGCTTTTTGTACATCGATCCCCAGAGATCGAGATAGTACTTCGTTCAAAGAGAAGCAAGACAACACAAACCCAACTCCTAGTCCCAGGCTCAGTTCCAAATTTGGGTTTTTCTCAAACCCTTCAACGCCGCGCTTACAGTCTCCGCCAGTTTCCAGTTCATTACTCCGTTGCCGGACAACCACTACAACTCCGCCACCTACTGCAACTGTTCCGGCGGCGACTGCGTCAGTGCCAGGAAGTCCAAAACTTCAATGCAAAACCAAAAACAGCCCCCGGTTTTTCAGTCGTTCTACACCATCTTCCCCTCGTTCACCTTCCACCTTTTCTTTTCTCAAGTCCAGCTTATTCTTTCCTAAGGTATCAATAACTGTTTAATACTGTTCACTGTTCTGTTCATTTATCTTCTGTCATCTCATACACATTTCTCTACAGTAGAATTCAATTATGTGCACAGAAAGTTTTTTTTTCTAACTTGCTATTTTTCTTGTATAGCAGACAAAGTGCGGTGTATGTATACAGACGGTGAAGACTGGGCAAGGCACTGCCATTTTCACGGCTGAGTGCTCTCACAGTTTTCACTTCCCATGTATTGCAGCTCTGTTGAGGAAACAAACCGCCCTTGTGTGTCCTGTTTGTAGCTCTGAATGGAAGGAGCTGCCTCTATTATCAATACACGATACTCAAAAACCAGTCAAAGTTGAAGAGAAGACCATTAGAGAAGTATCTCCATCTCCTAAAGCAGCAAAAAGAGATGTCAAATTTACAAACATCGACCACTTTCAGCTGGGAAGGCCTATTCTGAAGGTGTACAATGATGATGAGCCACTGATGTCTCCTACTTCTGGTGCTCGGTTCAATCCCATACCTGAATCGGATGAAGAGAATGATACTGTAGTGGAAGAATTTCAAGGATTTTTCGTGGATGCAAATGTGAAGCCGGTGAAGGAGAGGACGTCAGTAAATTTTACCAACTTCGAGGCCAGGTTATTGCCTGAAGCTGCTGTTGTGTCAGTTGGCCGGAGTTATGAAACGTATGTGATAATATTGAAACTTAAAGCACCACCGGTGTTGGCAAGGATAGCTCGAAGAGCACCGATTGATCTTGTTATGGTGCTTGATGTTAGCGGAAAAATGAAACCTCAGAATATCCAAATGATGAAACGTGCTATGAGGTTAGTAGTATCATCACTATCCTCTTCCGATCGGCTTTCCATTGTGGCCTTCTCGACAACTTCCAAACGGCTGTTACCGTTATGGAGAATGACAGCTAACGGCAAACGATCGGCGCGTCGTATAGTGGATGCCATTGTTTCTCTAGATGGAACAGGAACCAGTGCAAGCGACGCGCTCAAAAAGGCTGCGAAGGTTCTAGAAGATCGCAGAGAGCGAAACGCCGTTGCAAGCATCATGCTCTTATCAGACTCTCCAAATGAACGCTCCACCACCACCACCATCTCCACCAATCAACGGTGTCAATCTTCCGTCGTATCCACCTGCACGCGCTTCAACACTTTGGAGATTCCGGTACATTCCATCGGACTGAACCAATCCAACGACGACGTTTTCACGAAATTCATTGGAGGCTTATTAAACGTCGTCGTGCAGGATCTCCGAGTTCAGCTAGGGTTCGTGCCCGGTTCAGCGCCGGCTGAAGTAGCGGCGGTTTACTCTTACACAAACCGGCCTGCTGCTCTCGGTTCCGGTTCACTTCGACTCGGCGATTTCTACGCTGAGGAAGAGAGAGAATTGTTGGTGGAACTAAAAGATCCCACGTCAGCAATTGGAATCCACCATGTGTTGTCCGTTAGATGCTCTTACAAAGACCCGTCAACTAAAGAGCTCATCTATTGCAAAGAGCAAGCTCTTTTGGTCCCACGTCCACACGCCGTTCGATCGTCAACACCTAATATCCAACGGCTGAGAGATCTTTTCGTTTCTACTCGAGCCATAGCTGAGTCAAGGCGAATGTTTGAGCGAAATGACTTGACGGGGGCGCACCACATGTTGTCCTCAGCTCGAGCGTTGTTGGTTCAGTCGAATTCTAGCTCAGCTAATGAGTTTGTACGTGGCTTAGAAGCCGAGCTTTCTGAGCTTCATTACAAAAGGCAGAATCAGTCTCAAACTCAGAGTCAATTTCAGCATGGGCGAAGAATAAACGTACAACAAAGGGAGGACGACAAAGCCGAGCCGCTTACACCAACATCGGCTTGGAGAGCAGCTGAAAGGCTAGCTAAAGTGGCTATCATGAGAAAATCGTTGAATAGAGTCAGTGATTTACACGGCTTCGAAGATGCAAGATTTTAGTTTTTTTTTCTTTTTTTTTTTTCCTTTAATTATAGAAATAGGTTAAAAGTACAGGGCCTATCCATATGAAGAAAAAAATAATAAAACTAAAAAAACGACAAAAGGTACCCGACGGCTCGGCGCTTTCTGCAGAGGAAAACAACAGATAGTGAAAGAGTAAGTGGGTACCCCACATTGGGTGATTGATTGATTAAGGCAGTGTTAAGAGGGAGGAGCTTTGTGCTTTTGTCTTTTTATTATCTCCCAAAAATTTTATAATCCTTTCTTTTAACTTTTCTTATGTAGAGATTTTAATGATGTTTAAATGGAGATGAACAGAATAATCTTTCTTCAATTTGGTGTCAGTGATTGTCCCTTTATATTTTGTTTTATTCTCTTAAAGTTTATTGGTTTTGGAAATGCAAAGGAATAGCAATTGCAGAATAGCGGGATATGTTTGTTTATTGTTTATGACATTAAATAACTGAAAAACCCAGTCTTTATACACTACCCATTTCATATCCAGAATTAATAGGTCCAATAGTCAATATACGCACTACATAGACCCCATTAATTGATCCTATCATGAAATTTTTTCCCTCTAGTCTGAGATTGCTAGTTGAAAGTGAATGACATCTCTTTGTACAATTCTATTTTGCATCAAATGATTTAATTTGCTAAGGGAGCGGCTTCAATAATTCTTGAAATGACTTAGTAGGTGTTTGGACATAAAAATCGTAATTTTTGAAAAGAAAATAGTAGTTAGAGTTAATATTTAAAATTTGAAATTATGTTCGGACATGTATTTTACGTGAAAAAATATTTGTAGTTGTGTGAGTGGAGAAAAAAGTTTTTCTGAAAATTTTGAAAATGTGATTTTTTTTGAAAAACTCATTTTTGAAAAAATTTCAAAGAACTTGTAAATTTTATAGACAAATACATTTTAAAAGAAAAAAAATATGCGCAAACGGGTCCTTAATGGAAGGACTTTTTTTCCTTTTTAGGTTTGAATCAAACAAAATAGATGATGTATTAGTCAAGAAAGGACTAGACTAGAGAGGTGGGTGTTATATATATTGGCATGAGGTTCATTTAATTTGTAGTATCTGATATGATCAAAGCAAACAAGTGGTGTTGTACTTTAGTTTGATCAAGGACAATATATATTGATTGAGCACACTATATAGAGCCTGATTGCTCATCACATAACTCCAGAAAATACCCAAATCAGAACCATTCTTTACTGATCATGGGTCACCTCTGTTGAAACCTTGCACAAAACTCCAGCTGGCTAATTTAATGGGCAAATAAGTGCGCGTTTGGATATAAAAATTGTAAAATTTTGTACAAGAGTGAATTTGTTTTAACTAAAAATAATATTTAAAAATCAGAGTTGTGTTTGGACATGAATATACTTTTGGGCTATGTTTGAATTTTTGTGAGTATCTGAACTGAAAATTTTGAAAAATAGCTTTTTGGAATTTTTCAAATTTTCGAAAAATTCCGAAATTTGTCTTCAAGTGAAAATAAAAAAAAATTTATGACCAAACACTGATTTTAGAAAGAAAAAAAAAAATACATCTTTTTTTATGGCCAAACGGGCCCTAAATATATTTCCATCCTAGAGAATAACATCAAGGGCAAATTATTTCATCTATATTACTATATATATAATTTATCAACTTTCAGAAACATTGTATAAAGGGCATTCACTAATGGCCATTGCGGAATTTTATTGGTCAAGATATGTGAAGTAGAAGGAGACACAGGAATTCAGTACTGCTGCCAAATGTGAAAACACAGGACATGATAAACATCACTATTTTTGAGTCTTGGAAAATTGAAAGAAAATGACACAACAAAAGGGAGAATTATTTTAATATCCACTCTCTAATCCCAATAGTAAAAGGCTAATGTGGGGAGCTTAATCACATGGTTAGAGTCGTGGACCACACATAATCATCAGCTCCATTTAGTTTCCAGATAAATCTTCTTTCCTTGATAATCCCGAGAAAATTAGAAAGAAAAAGTGGTCTATTATGTACTTTAACAAAATTCCACGGTAGCGTGACTTTAGCTATACGTTTGTGAAAACTAAGGAAAAAAGAGTGAAAACTTTTTGCAAATGGAAGTCTGCATAGAAGGAAGAAATGAGAAAAGGGGTTTGAGAGGAATGTAAAATTATTATAAAGTGGGAAAAAGGAACTAAGCTTACTATAGTATTCTTTTCACTTTTTTGGTGCTCTGTCCTGAAATTGCGTACCTTTGTTAAAGCTTTTTGAGAGGTAAGTACTATAAATAATATCAAAAGGGGTTGTAGGAGTTGGTGCATTTTATCTGCTCCCTTTAGGGCAATTTCTTACCAATCCAAACCAAACAATTCCATTGGAATCGAAAAGACACCTACTTTACTTCTTTGTATGTCACAACAAAATACGATAAAGTAGCCTACGGGAAAGGGTATTCCTAAAATAAACTACGCCTTCATTCATGCTGTACTTTATGTCTTCATACTCGTATCTTGTTCTCTATTTGTGGGGCTATCACGTTTTTGCCAATTTAATACTGTATCATGAGATCTGGAATCCAAAGCTTACTTCCTTTCTGCTTCCCAAAATTTGAAACAAAGAAGGGGAAAAAAAAAACAGCAATACGAAGACGATATGGCGCAATTTAACTTAAGAAGGGGAATAGATGAGAGAGCTGTAATATTCTACCATTTAAATTTCTAATTGATTTTTTTTTAAATGAATCAGAATAAGTCTCTTTGCATTTTGTCGCATAGGCCTGTAAATTACTGTGAGCTAATGTAAGGAAATCGATTGACAAATATCTTAGTATCCTAACCTCTAAACTATGGTTTTTTTAAATTTACAACTTTTGGCAATTGATCTTGCAAGTCATTAATCACCAAATAAACACCATTACTTAGACGTGTCCTTATAAAAAATTTATATGCTTGCGAGGGATATTTATCAATGAAAGATCATGTCTTCACTAGAAATATGCTTGGTTATTAGTGAATCATCTCCTTCTAGAAGACACAGATAAATGGGGTTATTCGACATCGGGTCTTACATGCATATAACCTAGAAATAGACATCATCAAAAAAACACCTCCATGAATGGTCATGTGTTCACATAGAAAGTTTATTCATAAAATCATTATCTTACAATACAGTCAATTAATCGATCACTTTGTTCTATTCACAACTATGTTTGCACCCATTTCATAGGCATTGCTTCAAAGTCAATATCGCATTTGCTTTCCACCATGTAAACTTGCCTACAACAACAGAGCTAAGTGCCGAAGAAGAGATAGTATTCATCCTCCTACCCCCACCCACCCACACCCAAAAAAGGGAGGCGCCAACAAAGGAACAGAATTCATCTCTTCTCGGATGAATATACCTAATTTCTTCCAAAAACCATTTACACCCGATGGTATATGAAGGGAGAGACTTAAAAGGCCAACATCTGATTCTACAAGCATTTCCAGTTATTTGCATGAAATGGTAAAGAATTCCTATTTACATCAGTTTATCAGAGTACATAAAAAAGAACAGCTTTAAGCACCATTAACACTATCGTTAGAGGTACCATCAACCATGGTATGAACGAAAGTGAATTGAGTTCATAGAGCATAGGGATAAAGTAGGGTAGCAAAATAATTTAGATACAAACACTGAAAACAAATTCATATTAGAAGTACAATGGTCTACACTGACCGACCTCAACCTCTGTGGGGCAGTAAGGACACTTAAAAGGCCGCGTGTTGTTGTTCTTCGACAGTTTTGTAATAGATTGCTTGCATAGCACATGCCCACAAGAAAGCAGCATAGGCGGATTCTCCTCAGTTGCCTGGTCCCGACTCACCGGACAGACAAAGATAGAGTGGAACTGAAACTCTCTGTCCAAGTCTACAGGCACGGGCAACTGTTTCATGGATTGCCATTCCTGCTTTTTCCCAGTCATCACATTCATTAGTTTCAGAAGGGTTGGCAACCCCTGGACACCAGCTGCAATGGTCACACTCAATGGACTGTCATAGGATTGACCCATGAGATTGCAGAACTGCCGAGCAAGCTCTTCAGCCAATTTATCCCAGTGGAAAGGCGATAGCAAATCTGCGTAAGGTGACGAATCTAGTTTTCCAGCCCATAATAGACAGGCCATGAGCCTCTGGATCTCTGCCATATATTTGGTGGCAAAAGGTGGGAAGAAAGTTCTCGCATAATTTAAAGCTCCATCTCTACCTCTTTTCTGCAGAATTTCGACAAACTGCTGCCTATGTAGCTTCATTTCAATATCAGACCCACTTAGCTTAAGTTTCTCACTGTTGGTTGTGGCCCAACCCAGAGCTGGCTCCAGGTTTCTAGACCTCATGGCTTCAAGTATTTGATACATTTCCAGAAAAGGAGATTTTTGGCCTGCAGCTTCAGGTTCTCTGGCCTCGGTTATGAAACAATCACCAAGATCAAAGTGGCCTTCCCGGTAGAAATGGCTGGCAATTATCTGGTTAACGGTATGGATATCAGAACCAACATTCCTGTAGGCCTTTGATATGTCAGGGTTGAAAGACTTCTCAAGGAGCTTAGGGTACTTGCTTAGGGCAACATTTAGCTCTTTTTGTGTTCCTTCCAACTGACTGAGTGGAGCAGCTTCTTTCAACTTAGCTTTTAGTTCACTAAGAATCATTTTGTGCTCACTCAGAGATGCAGCATCATTTGTTGATTGTATTCTCAACAGTGCTTGTTCTATTTCATGACCGATCTGCGCCATCACTTCTTGGGATTTTGATGATGCAACCTTCTGCTTTTTTGTAACACGATCAAAAGCATCTTTAATTGTATTCAGCTCCATTTCCTACTTTCTCAAATTTCCTGCTAGAACTTTCTTGCTGTAAAGTCTAGATGAAAAGAATGCAACGTTAGTATGCATTGCGCAAATATGGGCACCAATAGTAGGAGATAAAAGGAAAAAAAAAATCCATCAGTGCCTAACAACCAGACATGGCAGTGTATGTTTGCCTGCAAATTGGACCATTTCTCAATTTGTGTGTGTCATCCCGCGCAGGGGCTATGCTAATCTTTTTTATATCATTCCAATTTTATCGGATGTCCCCGAGAACTTGGATAAGAAAAATATTATAGAACATTCCCCTAAGATACCTTCGGATATTCTGTTTTTAATTATAGAATATATTTACCTACCATATTAATATATTTGGGTCTGTTATTCAGGGGAACGGGGAGATTGACGAGGATGCTAAGCATCGTGTTGGAGCGGGGTGGATGAAATGGAGGCTTACGTCTGGTGTTTTGTGTGATAGTAATGTGCCACCAAGTCTTAAGGGCAAGTTCTACAAAGTGGTAGTTAGGCCGACTATGTTGTATGCAGCCGAGTGTTGACCAGTCTAGAAATCTCATGTCCAGAGGATAAAAGTAGCAGAGATGAGGATGTTGAGATGGATGTGTGGGCATACCAGGAAGGACCAGATTAGGAATGAAGTTATTAGGGACAAGATGAGTGTGGCCCCTGTGGAAGACAAGTTACAGGAATCGAGGCTGAGACGGTTCGGACATGTGAAGAGGAGAGACATCAATGCCTCGGTGAGGAGATGCAAGAGGTTGACCATAGCAGGTCAGAGGAGAGGTAGAGGGAGACATAGGAAGTACTCGGAGAGATAATTAGGTCAGACATGGCTCTACTTCAGCTTACCGAGGACATGACCCTCGATAGGGAGGTATGGAGGTCGAGGATTAAGGTTGTGGGTTGACAGGTAGTCAAGAGGCTCTTCTAGTTGTATTAGTAGTATTGGTACTAGTTCTCCTATTCCGAGTACCTTGCTGGTTAGACGATGTGGCATTATTGCCAGTAGTTTTTGCACTTCTCTTACAACTTCGTATCCCTAGTACTCTGCTATTACATGATGTGCTATTTGTTTCTTTTATCTTATTTCCTTGCCATTGTCAATGTTGATTTATTATGTTCTTGTCACTTTTCTTGAGTCGAGGGTCTATTGGAAACAACATGTCTTCCTTCATAAGGTAGGGATAAGATCTGTGTACACACTACCCTCCCCAGACCCCACATGTGGGATTGCACTGGGTTTTTTGTTGTTGTTGTATTAATATATTTTGGAACCTCTTGTACACTTTTTTCAATCAAGTCAATGATAAGATTTCTCTATTCACATGGTATTAGAGCCTCTATGATCTTGGTATAAATTCAAATAGCTTCCGCTACCAATGGGCAGCTAGCCAACATGTGAGGGCCGCCCTAGCCAATGTTTATGTTTTCTTCTTCCTTTCGACATCGATGCTGGTCCTATCTCCCAAAATTGATACTGCTACTCTAAAGACGATCATTCTGGCATTGCTCTTCTCTATAACAACCATTCATGCATTGCTTCTTTTCTACAACTGTTTCCATGCCACTACTCTCTAGGATCTTTCAAGCACCATTCATCTTTCCGATGAAGGTTCTAATGCCACTATCTATCTTGCTACCAGTGTGCGACTTTATACACAATCATGATCATACTCTAAACTTTGAATTTACTATCATCGTTCTACCAATTCAAGATAACTTCCTGAAGATTTGCAACACTATATCTCTTCGCAGTGATTAGAATAGATACTTCTCCTTGTACGGTGTAAGAAGAATTTCTTTCGATGTGCCATTACCAGCAACTTTCTGGAGAAAAGAAAATAAAGCACTGCTTTTCTATTTGGTGATTTTGCACTATCCAACGAGATTGCTACATCAACTCTCTATGTTCTCAAAATAAGCAAACAAGATGATTTCCCCACTTTTGATTTTAATGGGGCCTATTCAAATATTCATAAATGTCTGGATTATTGTATCTGGATAAGAAAACTCTAAGAATGTCATATAGGATACCTTAGGATATGTTGTATAAGAAATTATAGAAAATTTACTTACCTTTTAGCATAGAGATTGATTAGCCACCATACTGGGTGCCTAATCCTGTGTAAGGGACACCTCCTGTACATAGTTAATTAAGTCAAGGAGAAGCTTCGTTTTACTTTCACAAAGAATTTCATTATTTGCAGAAGATCTTATTTACAAACATTTTGGGACATCATTAAATAGAAAGGATCTGCGAAATAGGAGCATGGAGTTGATTTTCCACTTCTCTAATCTAGAAGGATCAATGGTTAATTTGATAGAGCTTTGAGTTTTACTACTTCATACCACCTGTCCTAAATCATAACAGCTAAAATGGCAACCTAGATAACTGAAAGAAAAGTGCTTGGCGTATTACTTCTAAGTGTGAATGATAGGGAACAAGAATTAAAAGGGTGCTTAGAGTGGACTGTGCATTTTGAATCATGTCCTGACATTATGCTCAGTGGCAAACATAAGCCACGAACAATGCCCAATTAAAGTTAAAGAAACAATAATTTGAACTGACCATGTGGAAAGAGGTTTAGATGGGCTTCTAGCACGAAATATTGAAAATTTTTAAAAAGAAAGGTCTAACGAGATGGCCCAAACCTAAAGGATGATTGAAATTGGTATTCATGTTCTTTTAGTTAGGAGCTCTTCCTCATTCAAATTCTGCTTAATCTATTTTTCCTACGGACTTATAACTATCATAAGCAAAGCCCTTTGAAACTATTGCATATAACAGATATCGCATTTTGATGTCAGTGGCTGAGCAATTTCATCTACCACCACAAAGGACTAGTCCAGATTATACCGATGCATCTCCACATCCGACCTGCCATTATAAGCTACACTCGAGTCTCCACTAATATAGTAATATATACTACTTCCACTAACCTATGTCCTCTGAAACCCTTCTCCACAACCAAGTAACTTACACTCGATCAAGTCAACAATATCCTTATTGCTTGTAAACCAGAACCTTAAGAATAAGAAAGTTGCCCTCCAAGTGGGTGCACAACATCACGCAAAGTTCTCTTACAGTAAGGCTGACCTAAACGGCAAACACTTAGAATTGACTTTCCTTAAAAGTGTTTTTACCAAATCAACCATTATTCCATCAGCCTACTGTACAGTTGCATCAATTAAAAATAGGCAATGTCAGAAATAGTGAAGTATGTAATGCATAGTTGAGTATTCAGGAGAGAAGAAGACGATGTAGAGCTGCAATGTAGCCCCCAGGGTACTTTTGAGAGAAAGAAATATGTACACATACAGTTCATCCATGGCTGTTTAGAGGTTAAATGGAATTAATATCCCTAGCTCAAGCATAATTGAACATTTTTCATTTATCATGTAATAAAACAAAAGAAACACGAACTAAGGTAATAAAACAAAATTATAAATTTGCATTATAATTTTGAGCAGAAGAAAGCAAAAAAGAAACACGAACTTATTTTTATAAACGAAACAGATCATACATCCACTTTTACCAATTGTTCAAAGAATTCAGCAATCATTATTAGAAATACAAGATGAGAAACAATTCAGACTGGTCACCTAACTTGCAAGTGCATAAAATGGAAAAAGAGATGAAAGTTACATTGCAAGACTGGCCCAAATGCTGTATTTAGACCAGATTCATCTAAAATCTAAATGCAGCAATCTCAAGATTGAGAGATTATCCTTTTAAGTAAGTATTTTTTCTTAATGACTCATGCATAAGCCATTCATGGGAGGGAAATTAAAGATCCTGATTTCAATGAGATTGGAAAATCTATGCTTATTGCTTCAGTACCTAACCATTTCTAACTTGAAATACATAAAAAAATTCTTTAATGTTTTGAAGGAGGAATTCAAGAAAAGTATGTCCACAAGTAGATCAAGTAAAAACTTTCGTGGACAAAGTTACCTGATACTTAGGTGGGAGGTATATGCACCCACTGGCCACTGGATTAGTCGTGGCCAACGGTTACCATTATTAAAAAATGAAGGTATATGACTCCTTTGTTATCCCACCACTCTATTTAGGCCCATATCATCCCAATACAAAATAGTTTATCTTTTAAGTCAACTTAGATGTTCTCTAAGACTAGATGAACTCTAGATCACAAATTTAGTTCTACACGAACAGACAAATCTCTTCTCTCTTCTTATTTCTGTTGCTAATAAGCAAAATAAAACATACAAGTCTCTAACTAGAATTAAGAAAACTTCTAATTGAACTGTTTTTTTATAAATATACATATTTATGCTTTGTCATACTCCGAAAAGTAGGTGCAATTGTGCACCCACTGACCTAAAATCAAACAGCCGGTCCAAGAGTTTAGCTCAGACGGTCCTACTTCACAACAAATACTCTCACAATCCAATCTAATATACACAGTTAAGACCCGCAGAATTTTTCCAATTAACTGAGTTCCAACTAATTACTAACTAAAGAGAACCTGAAATTTCAGTCATTACAATTTGCTTCCAACGGAAATGAATTCATCTATACACGTCTCATCCTCAAGTTCTCGACAAATAAGCGCAGAGCTAGTAACAACAACAACAACATACCTAGTGCGATCCCACAAGTGAGGTCAGGGAAGGGTAGGCAAACCAATATATCCGCACATCACTAGTTAAAAATTTACAGGTTTTCAGCTTAGGGAAACAGCCGTAGATCCGAAAAATAACTGTTATAGCTCCAGAATATAAAACCAAATTATTGCTATAATAGCCATCAATCAACCAACAATTATAGCATAAACACACCTGATAGCCGGATCTTCAAATTCGAAGACAATCCAAACGATCAACGTCTAGAGAGTTGCAACAAATCTCACAAAGCTGATATTTGATCTCCAGTCAAACACTAAAACGAGATAGAAACAAACAACATGAAGAATTCGGAGAGAAAGTTGGGCCGGTGAAGGAGTAAAGAAGGGGGGGAGGGAGGGGGGGGG
>MCJB01023467.1:89668-115930 GCA_002018475.1 Nicotiana obtusifolia
AGGAGGGGAGGGACTGATAAAGCTAGTACGCCGGGCCAGCAAAGCTCCGTTTTCGAGCATCGACGAGGACCGGAATCGGGGTTGGCAAGGATATTTTGTTCGGGTGAGAACCGCCGACCTGGTACCTGCCGAGTGGAGGCCGTTCCCCGAAAGGTGGAATGCATCACGTAAGTATTCCCTTTAAGCATCGATTTTAAGCCTTATCTTCTCTTTCTTATCGGTGCTTGTTATGTAATAGCCCTTGTGTCCCAAATGCTATCCCTCGGCTCAAGGAGTGTTCAAGGGCATTGTGTCACAGATGCCCTACTCCGAGTGCTCATGGCGCAAACTTTCAAAAGGCCGTTGGGAGGCCCGTTCCCATGGTAAGGCTCTTTTCCCAAACAAGTCATATTGAACGTTTTCTTCTAACATCGCGTCTTTATCTCCTTTACTTTCTTTTGCAGGTTTGCTAAGAATGTCGAGCTTAGGCCTCCGGTCGGGGACGAGGACTTGCTTGTTGAGTCTCCTGCTCCAGGGCAGGCCGGAGAGAGGAAAAGGAGGAGGGCTCCGAGTTCCCTAAGCTCGGAGAAAAAGAAATCAAGGAGAAGGCTGGTGTGCAAGCCAAAGGAAAACACCAGCTCCCGAGCACCTTCAGACTTGTTCTATCGGCTTAGGTACGAGTCCGAGGGGAAGAGCCTTTTGTGGCCCGCGAGTTGTCACCCCTTGAAGAGCAAGGGGACATTGAACTAGAGACCCGTGAGGTCGATCTTCCTCAGGCTAGGGTGGTCGATGAGGATGTCGGGGCTGAGGCTTCCCGGGTGCGGGCAGTTCCTCGAAGGAGGCACTTAGTGTGATAGACATCACGGAGTCACCCTCATTTACCAAGTCTATGTACAACGAGGCCCAAACGGTAAAAGAACGACCCAACGAGGGGGCCCACGGAGCGGACGATCCCCTCTGCTGCTTTTTTGACGGTGTGGATTCCACCGCCATGGAGGACGTCACCGCGTTAGGTGACTTAGAGGTACCTAGGAAAAGTTAGTCCTCGGAGGTAGGTGGGCCTAACTTGAGCCCGAGTCTGGTCAACCGGTTCCCTGCCCCGAGTGCGGATCCTGGTCGGAAGCGGTCAATTATCATCACCGTTCCGGAGGATGTGTGGGTTCTTTCTGCCCCTGTTGGGGTACTAGTTACCTCCAGGGCCTGGTAACCAACAAAGACCAGGCAAAAATGAACACAGTGAATGCGCCATACCTGTTCAACGAGGCACAACAGGTGCTGAACTGGGTACGGTGTTGCCGAGCTTTTCATTTTTCAGCTTTAGTTCTTAATGATCCTAATATTTCTTCTCACATTTGCAGGCCTCGGTGCTTCACCATGAAACCTTCCTCCGGTATCGGGATGAGCTGAGCCAACTCGAGGCCGAAGTCAAAGAAGCTTGCTGAGAAGAGAGACATGTACAAACATCTCAGTGAGCAACGTGAAGGAGAGGCTAAGAACCTTCTAGCCGAGTTGGACGCGGCTTAGAAAGAACACCCCGACCTGATGGAACAGGTAAAAATATTTGAATTAGTGATGATGAGCTAGCCATGGTGAGTAATGGTTAGAATTCGCAGGTCCAACAAAAGATTGATCGAATCGACTAACTTCGGGCCGAGTGGATGTAATCAAGGTTGAGGCCGAAGAGTGGAAGGGCAAGATGGATTGCTTGGCCTCGAAAAGGGAGACTGCCCGGGAACAATTGGCTTGGCGGAGGCTCAACTTCGAGCGATCAGGGAGAAAGCTGAGGCCCAGTCCCAAAAAATTGAGGAGCTTCAGTCGAGACAGGGCTCGGCTGTTGCCGATTGGGATACCCTCGCCAAAGAACTTAAGGCAGCCAAGTCAGTGGCTGAAATAACCAAGGCCGATGCCGATGAGATGGTGGACTAGAACAAAGCTGATGCTGAGGTAGCCTAGGACCGCCAGAAAATATCGTTGAATATGTGAAGTGGTAGTCCCGAAGGGAGGCCCTCGATGAGGTACATGCCCGGGGTTTTGATTTATCAGCCGAGATCGAAAATGCTAAGGGACGAGGCCAAGAAGTTAGCATATCCCGAGGACGAAGGAGACTCCGAGGGTTCTGACGGATGCGGGGCCGGAGAGGACCCCGATGGTCCTGGTGACTAGGCGGGCTCCGGCGAGGACCAGGCTGTTTAGGTGTTTTATAGATGTTTTTGTACTTTTGTATTTTTTGTTGAGGCTGTTTGGCCTTTGTCAAGATCTTTTAATATATATACAAAGCATTTTTCCGTCAACAAATTTCAAGCTTTTTTGCTTTTTTCTTTACGATTGCCAAGATTTTGAATGCCTTAGCGCGTAATAATTAGGTCTCATTCAGAGGTTCGAACAAGGCTCGTTCTCGATATTATTTTGCTCAAGATACGTGGTGGCTTGGTATGATCAGAAGCTTTCCCTAAAGTATTTACTTAGGACTTTTTAGGTTATAATTTTGCTGAAGGTAGCCTTTCAACCAGTTTAGAAATTTTGAAGGCCTTATGTTTTGGTTACGGGTCTCAGATGTCTCCGAGCCGTTCTAGGACGATCGTAGCCTTTAAAGTTTGGGTGTTGCCCAATTGGCTTATTACCCCGAGTCATCCGGGCTTGCCCAAGATAACAGTCTCCGAATGGGGATGGCCGTAGCCTTTAAAGTTCGGGCACTACCTAATAGGTTTTGCATTCACGGGCTTCGATAGCCCAGGTCATCCGAGTCTGTCTTTGGACAACAATCCCCGAGCGAGAGTGATCCCTTGAACCCGGATAGAGGTGGCCGTGGGGCTCGATGTCTTAAGGGAACAGAATATAATAAGTTTTTAGAGACAAAGTATTTTTCTACAAGGTAGAAACTTTCTTTCATTTTTATGCGCAATATACGAAAATGTGTTCAAGCTTTCTGTTATGGCTTGGGTGGTCTGTGTGGGCACAATTCATTTGACCGTTGGCCCTTACAGTAAGTCCTATCCACCGAGCCTGTTCGAGCACAAAGTTATTTCCTTGCTAAAATCATTGTCCGAGGGTGATGTCCCCCAGTATTCGAGGCCGAACTTTAAAGAAGCCTCGAATACTATTGACGTGATCTTTGACACTGGTTCATCATAGCTAGTCTTCAATTCTAAGTTAGCACAATCCACTGTTGCCTCATTAAAAACCTTGCCGGAAAATTCATTTGGGAAAAAATCGGCTCAAGAGAAAAAGAGTGCAACACGTGCTTTCAAGCCTAAAATTTGTATCATTCCTTAACCTTTTACCTGTAAGTGTTAGTCCAATATGTTAAAAAAAGAAATGAATGGGGTTGTACCTTAGCAGTAGTATCGTTTCAAGAGAGTTACGTTCTAGTTGTTCGGTAGTAGCTCACCGTTCATTGCTCCGAGTTTGTACGATCCTTTTCCGGTGATCTCGATAATTTGATACGGACCTTCCCAGTTTGGCCCCAGCTTTCCTTCGTTCGGGTTCCGGGTGCTTAGTGTGACCTTCCTTAACACCAAGTCCCTAAGATTGAAGTGCCGAAGGTTGGATCTCCGATTGTAATACCTTTCGATCCGTTATTTTTAGGCAGTCAACCAGACGAGGGCGGCCTCGCGCCTTTCGTCTAAAAGTTCCAGGCTCATAGTAATGATCTCGTCGTTTGACTCTTTGGTGGCATATCGGAACCTAAGACTCGGTTCTCCCACTTCGACCGGTATTAGAGCTTCGACACCATAGACCAACGAGAACGGGTGGCTCTGGTACAGGATTTTGAGGTCGTACGATATGATCATAGGACTTCGGGCAAGATTTATTTCCATTTTCCTTTGGCGTCTATCAACCTCTTTTTCAGGTTTTGGAGTATGGTTTTGTTCGTGGACTCCGCTTGCCCATTCCCACTAGGGTGAGTGTCGATGGGATTCTTTTGATCTTATGGTCCTCAAAAGACTTGCTCACTTTGTTGCCGATGAACTGCTTCCCGTTGTCACACACGATCTCGGCCAGCATTCCTAACCGGCATATTATGTGGTCCCAGGTCATTATACCTGACTTTCTCAAATGTTTGGGCTTCCACCCATTTAGAAAAATAGTCAGTCATAAATAATATAAATTGAACCTTACCGGGTGCCTGTGGCAGGGGGTCGACGATGTCCATCCCCCTTTTCACGAACGGTCAGAGTGACAAGACCGAATGCAGTAGCTCCCTGGGCTGATGATTTATCGGAGTGTGCCTCTGACATCCATCACATTTTCGTACGAACTCCTTCGCGTCCTTTTCCATGTCGTTCTAGTAGTAGCTGGCTCTGATTATTTTTTGAACTAATAATTTGGTGCCCGAATGATTTATGTAGGTGCCTTCGTGGACTTCCCTCATGACATACTCGATATCTCCCGATCCTAGACATATTACGAGTGGGACATCGAACATTCTTCTGAATAAGGTACCGTCCTCGGACAAGCTGAACTGGGCTGCCTTTGTATGGAGAGCCCTCGATTCTTTAGGATCTGAGGGTAGTTTTCTAGTCTTCAGATACTCTATATATTTATTTCTCCAGTCCCAGGTTAGGCTTGTTGAGTTTATCTCAGCGTGACCTTCTTCCACTACCGATCTCATGAGTTGTACGACCGTCCCCGAGTTGAACTCATCATCGTTGACCGATGATCCCAAGTTAGCAAGAGCATCGGCCTCACGGTTTTGATCCCGAGGTACATGTTGCAGACTCCACTCCTTGAACCGGTGTAGCATTACCTGCAATTTATCCAGATCTCTTTGCATTTGCTCCTCTCTGACATCGAACGTCCCATTAACTTGGTTCACCACAGGGAAGGAGTCGCACTTGGCTTCGATCACCTCCGTCCCCAAGCTTTTAGCCAGTTCGAGACCTGCAATCATGGCCTCATACTCGACCTCGTTGTTAGTCAATTTTATAGTCCTAACAGATTGTCTAACTACATTACTTGTCGGTGGCTTCAATACGATGCCAAGTCCGAACCCTTTTGCGTTCGAGGCACCGTCCGTAAAGAGGGTCCAGATTCCCGAAGAAGTCCCCGAGTTCAACAATAACTCTCTTTCGACCTCGGGTATTAGGGCCGGCGTAAAGTTGACCACGAAGTTTTACAAAATTTGAGATTTGATTGCGGTCCGGGGTCGATATTCGATATCATACCCGCTGATCACCACGACCCATTTGGCCAGTCGTCCTGGGAGATCGGGTTTACGCATTATGTTCCTCAATGGGTAAGTAGTTACAACGCATATGGGGTGGCATTGAAAGTATGGTTTTAGCTTCCTATAGGTGCTTAGCAAAGATAGCGCCAATTTTTTAGGTGAGGATACCTAGTTTGAGCCTCGCTTAGAGTTCTACTAACATAATACATAGGAAATTGCGTACCTTCTTATTCCCGGACCAGGACTCCACTTAACGCCACCTCGGATACTACTAAGTATAGGTACAATTATTCGTCTGCCTTCGAAGTGTGAAGCAAAAGTGGGCTCGAGAGGTATCGTTTGAGTTCCTCCAAGGCTTGTTGGCACTCCGGAGTCCATGAGAAGTTATTCCTCTTCTTCTTCAACAGTGAGAAGAACCGATGGCTCTTATCGAAGGACCTCGAGATAAATCGACCCAAAGCGGCTATGCATCCGGTTAACCTTTGTACGACTTTGACGTTGTCCACTACGGTAATGTCCTCTATGGCCTTGATTTTATTAGGATTGATTTCGATCCCCCGGTTTGACACCATGAATCCGGGAAATTTTTCGGATCCGACTCTAAATGCATATTTTTTCGGGTTCAGTTTTATATTGTATTTCTTCAATATGTCGAAAGTTTCCTGCAAATGCTTCAAATGGTCCTCTGCTCGTAAGGACTTAACCAACATATCGTCAATATAAACCTCTATTGATTTTTCTATCCGATTTACTAGGCGTTGGTAAGTGGCACCAGTATTTTTTAGTCCAAATGGCATTATGTTATAGCAGTAGGTATTGTACTTAGTGATGAAGGACGTTTTTTCCTGATCGCCCGGGTCTATCCGAATTTGGTTATACCCAGAATAGGCGTCGAGAAAACTGAAGATCTCGTGGTCGACCGTCGCATCGCTCATGCGATCAATATTGGGCAAAGGGAAAGAGTCCTTGGGACATGCCTTATTTAAGTCTTTATAGTCTACACACATTCTTAATTTATTCCTTTTTTTAGGGGCTACCACTACGTTTGCTAACCAATCCGGATACTTAACCTCCCGAATGGATCTTATTTTAAGGAGTTTAGATACCCTGTCTTTGATGAATGCATGCTTGACTTCGGGCTGAGGTCTCCTTTTCTGTTTGACTGGATGGAACTTCGAGTCCAGGCTCAGCTTGTGAGTGGTTATTTCCGGTGCGATCCCTGTCATATCAAGGTGGGGCTAGGCAAAACCATCCATGTTAGCTATAAGGAATTTAATGAGTTTTTTCCTGAGCTCGGGACTTAACCCCGTGCCCAGGTGTATCTTTCGATCGGGCAAATGCTCGTTCAATATGACCTGTTCCAGTTCTTCGACCGTCGATTTAGTGGCTTCAGAGTCATCGGGGGTTATAAACGACCTAGGAAACCCGTAGTCGTCATCTTCATCGGTCCCCTGCTTCTCCGGTTGGGTCAAAGCCGGTGTTGGTAATTCCTATTTGGCTTCTTCCTTGGCAATCGAACCCAGACCTTTTGTCGTTGTAAGTGCGGATATTGGGATCACCTCTTCGACCGCAAATATTTTTTTTGCGGCTAGTTGTTCTCCGTAGATTGTTTTAATCTCTCATGGCGTTGGGAATTTCAATACTTGGTGCAAAGTCGAGGGTACTGCCCTCATGTTGTGGATCCATGACCTCCCGAACAGAGCATTGTACCTCATTACATAGAACTTGGCTTCCTGAATGGCCCCTGCGACGTTCACCGGTAATGCTATCTCCCCTCTAGTGGTCTCACATGCCATGTTGAATCCGTTTAGAACTCGGATTGCAGGCACGATTTGATCTTGTAAACCGAGCTGTTCCACGACCCTCGATCTGATAATATTGGCCGAGCTACCTGGATCAATTAACACACGCTTAACTCGAGATTTATTTATGAGTACAGATATTACCAGTGCATCGTTGTGGGGCTGCACGATCCCTTCAGCGTCCTCTTCGTTGAAAGACAAGGTTCCCTTTGGCACGTAATCCCGAGTGTGTTTTCCCTTGTGATGGATATTTTGGTGCACTTCAGCATCGACCCCTAGGGAATGTCGACCCCACCGATGATCATGTTAATGACATGCTGAGGTTCCTCATGCTCGATCTGTTTATTAGAATCTTTATTTCTGAAATAATTCTTGACTCGATCGCTTAGGAACTCTCGGATATGTTCGCTGTTGAATAGCCAGGCTACTTCCTCTCTTAATTGTCGACAATACTCTGTTATGTGGCCGTGAGTGCCATGATATTTGCACATTAGGTTAGGATCCATTTGGCTGGATCAGACTGTAGAGGTCGAGGCCATTTGGTGTCTTTGATGCGTCCGATGGCAGATACGATGGCGGCAATGTCGATGTTAAAGTTGTCCTCTGATAACCTTGGAGCTTCCTTAGGCCCGATGGGCCTGTCAAGACTGTTTTTTCTCATGAGTTCCTGGATGTTTTGACCTCGATCACTCCTCCTTTCACTTCTCACAAGGTTTCGCCTAGACCTACTACTTCTTCAGTCTCCATTGTATGGCTGATACCGATCCCCGTTTGATCTTGGTTCATGATCAACGTCTCTCTTGACTCCATCGACAGCTCTGACGGGATAAACGAACTCGGGAGGGGCCCCAAGCTGATCATCTTCGACCATGATTTTTGATTGATACCAGTTATGCACATCGACCCAAGTAACAGTCGGATATTCTGCCAGATTTTGTGTTCAACTTCTGTGAAGCCAACAAGCTTCTAACATTGAGTCCTTGGGTGAAGGCCTGAACGGCCCAATCGTCCGCGACCAGAGGCAGAAGGAATCTACAAGCATAGCAAACGAGTCAATAGAATTAGGAGGTAGGTTGTGATACCATATCATAGCTCCCTTTGACAGAGTTTCACCGAACTTTTTCAGTAGGACAGACTCGATCTCATCATCCTCCAAGACGTTCCCTTTGATGGCGCACGTGTAGGGAGGTCACGTGCTCATTTGGGTTGGTTATTTCGTTGTACTTAGGAATCTCGGGCATGCAGAACTTCTTAGGGATCGGCTTCAGAGCTGTGCTCAAAGGAAAAGATTTTTGAACAAACTTCTTGGAATCCATGCCTTTTAATATCAGTGGTACTCCTGGGATTTGGTCGACCTTTGAATTGTAGGTTTACACCTTTTTGTAATTGACTTCGATTTTCTTCTCTCCCGATTCTACCCGTTTTGTTAGCTCCTCGAGCATCTTTATAATCTCGGGGTTGGTCCCCGATTCATTTTCATTCGGCCTCTCTATGGCCGGTTCATTTCTGCGGGTGACTTCCTAGGATGGCTCGGGCTCTATTCTGCTCGACATGCGGCTTTTGTTCTGCAACCGGGCTATCGCTGCCTGTTGAGCCTGTAACATTTCGAAGATCACCCGCAAATTAATTCCATCACCTTCGCTGCTGTGCGTATTTTGGGCAATCATCGGACTTCCCTGCGGAAGCTGTTCTCAGGATCAGTAGACAAATTTGCATTGATGGTCACATGCGAGCTAGCGTTGATCGGGTTCGCGGCTGGAACTCCGTCGAGATCGACGGGGGGCACCTCGTTACTGGGTGCTACATTGTTGTTCTCGTCATGGTGGCCGAATTCGACATCCACGTTTAGAGGGGCAGACTGGGAGTTCGACATTTCAAACTTTAACCTGGAGTCAAAGATACTCCAAAGAACAAGTGTAAAATAGGGTGTGTTATGAGAATTTGTATCAAATTGCCGCTATTATCCTTAGTCCCATGGTAGGCGCCAAACTGTTTACCCTCAAAACCGGATAACAATTAAATTTGTAAGTGATTTTAAGAATATGCAGATTAATTTGATACAAAGCGATAATAAAGTCAAATTGAACAAAAAAAGATAAAATGGATTCAAACCACACGCGGAGGATAGTTCCAGCCTTAGTGAAATATTTACCCTCGATCTGGGCTCGCTGCCGGCACCAATGATCAAGAGAAAGAGCTAATAGCGGAGAAAATAATAATATATTGCTCTGACAACTTTTATATTATTAAGAGTATTTTGGTAAATAGAGTGTTTTTTTTTATTTCAACAAAATGAGTATATTTTTTTCATGATGTAGAAAAAGTATTTTCTTTCCTTTCAACAAACCGAGTACTTATTTTTCATAATGTCGAAAAAGTATTTTCTTTCATTTCAACAAAACGAGTATTTTCTTTTCATAATGTAGAAAAGGTATTTTATTTCATTTCAACAAACTAAGTATTTTTTTTTCTGAAATATAAAAAGTATTTTTTCAACAAAATGAGTAATTTCTTTTCATGTTGTTGAAGTGATACCTTCTTTTTTAACAAATAAAGTATTTTCATTTAGTTATCAAGCTCAAACTCCAACGTTATTTTTGTGTGAAAAAGTAATAAACATATTTGTTCCTTTAGGTTTGTATAAATTTTGAAAAGAATAATTAAATTGTTGAAGAAATAGAGCCTGGGAGGGGGGAGGGGGGAGGGGAAGGAGTACATGAAATATGAGAATTTTGGGGAAGATGAGTTGAGGAGAATAACATAAAAACTTATTTTCCTAAAAATATTTTATATTGTCTAACCAAACACTAAAAAATATTTATCAGAATTTTTTTTCATTCATCAATCAAATAAGGGACAATAAGTGATAAAACATCTCGAAAATTTTTTCCAGGAAAAACATTTTACGTTCGTACCAAACACACCCATACCTTAGAATCATATTTTAGATAATTTGCATGTAGGTTTGATGGAAGTGGTTTGCTTTCATTTCCTTTCTTTTAGGTCAAAATGACGGTGTCAAAACTCTTTTACGAGCCACTGGTAACGCAAAAATGAAAAAGAAAGCCAACGAATAAAGAATAAGTACATCCAGGCAACTCTTATTGCGAATCCCCTTATTGCATGCATTTTTCTCATATCTTCCTACGGAAAACCAACAAGTATGTTGAAACTGAACTGGGGTTCGGGCTATATACGCCCAGCGCACGATAGCATTTGGCCCCGTATGTTCTGGGTCCTTCCTCCAGCTCTCGTCTTTCTATATCATTCAGTGTCGCCCATTCACGACGAAGCCGGATCGTTACCCTCAATCCGTTGTGGCCGTTTTGCCAGATCCAGAATCGTTTCGTTTTTGCTTCGCATTCACGCCCCTTTCGGTAATTTTCGTCGGATTTGACTCGATCTGCTTGGGTTTTCAGGTATAGCGGATCTACTCAGGCAATACATTACTACAATTACCATTTTTCCTTTGAGTTTTCATTGAATAACTGCTTTGTTTCGGTATTCCAGATCGATTCAGATAATATATTTTCAATTTTGTGAATTTGTAGGCTATTTGGATATTAATTAGTAGCAATTAGGGTTTCCTATTCTGGATTAAAAATTAGTTTTTTTAATTACCATTTAAGGTCCTTCAGGCTCCAGTGGATCAAGAGTCAAGAAATTGGAAGCATTTACGTGTTCGATTTCCAATAAATTGTTAATTAGTAATAAATAGAACTGGTGTGGTTCGGTTGCAATCAATTTTTATTTTTCTAAAAGTAATTTGTTGAGTATGGATTCAGAAACTCTAAAAGTTTGGGTGCCACGAATAGTTCACTTACTCTATTGCGGAGAAGGAGAAGAAGAAGAGAAACAGTGAAGGTTTTCAAATTCTCTATCAATTCAATTTTTAAATTCAATTTTTATATTCAATAAGGTCTGATTTGTTTCAATATCTGATCTTTGACAGATGTTGATTGTTTTTGTCTTCCGCTGATTAACTTAATTTGGTGTGCACCAGTTTGGTGGAATTTTTCTTTTTAATGTGTTAAGGTGGAAAAAGTTATAGGTTTTCCACTGTGTGCCTATCAGCCTATCACTGTGGTCATAACTTCATCTCCTTCTCTGATCAGGGATCTGCTTTTTGGTCTTCTCGTGAGTTATTGAGAATTTGTTTGGCTGATCCAGAACAACTATGCACGGATATGAAAGAGACGTAAGCTATTACTATATCTTTTTTAAATCCTTGCTTTTGCTTTGAAATTTTTATCTTCTGCTTTGGTATGACAGCTTTATTGTGTTCATTCAGGAGTATGAGGAGTATGAAGATTTGGATGAATATGAGGAGGAAGGTGAAGAGCAAGAAGAGGACGAAGAGGGCGAAAAGGAATATGAGGAGGAAGAGCCTCAGCAGCCTCCACAAGAGTTGTTGGAGTACCTGGAGCTGAGACAACGACTGAAAGAAGATATCAGGAAACAGAGGAAGAAGGAATTAGGTTCTGTCAATGGCCGTTCAACTGAAATTAAGAAGACTTTGTCGAGGGACAAGTTAGTGTCACAAGTGTGTTTCAGATTTTGGACACCCTTGTTTGTTTGTCAATATGTTACTTTGTGCTGGATTTTGAGTTTATCAATTTTGTGTAATGAATGTACCCTCACTTAGGCTGTTGCATATTTCTAAATATTAGCTGTGTTCTGTTTCATGCACGGAATTGTGCTTTTCAAAACCACACATATCAAATACATTTTCAAAAAAAAACCACATTTGTCAAATACATTTTCAAAAAACCGCATATGTCAAATGGATCTTTTGGGTATTTATGCATCTTCTTTGGAATATATGCCTTGTCCTCCCGCCACTCTAGTTTCAGTTGAAATTGTTCACTACTGGAGATTGATAAATATGATTTTTTTTCCAAAATTCTGATTTCTACATTCTAAAAAAATACTATAATTCTAATATTTTCTGTGTTTTTATCTTCAAGGCGTAGTTGCACGAAATGTATCTCTTACCCTTTATAAAGATTTGTTGGTGTATACATCTAGAATAAAGTTAATTGATTTCAGTTTTGAAGCTTATGCTGTTGGTCTTACTTCCTGTTTCTTTCTCGGCACTTTCAGTTATGGTTCCTTCTTTGGACCTTCTCAGCCTGTGATCGCTCAAAGAGTAATCCAAGAAAGCAAGTCGCTACTGGAGAATCCAAATTTGGCAGCAAAAGTCCTGAAATCAAACCATGCTGTATGTATCAATTTTAATTCATATGAAGATGCCTGTGCCTCAGTGTAGTTTTATAATTCTATGATTAATGAAGGTTTGCAAATCATCATCACCTTATAAGTCCTCTCTAGTAGTGTACACAATAAGACAACAGCTTTAGCTTCTACTTCCACACTATGAAAAATTAGTAATATCACATGACATGCCTTTATTGCATGGTTAATTATTCTCATCTTCACTGGAGCCAATGGGCATTGAATGGCATGTATACCTTCCCATTGATGTCAGGGCCTACATTATATCTGTTACAGAGCGTTTTCTGTTCTTGTAGAACGATAGGAGCTCTGAATCAAAACCCGCAGGATCAAAATCTGGTACTAGCAGCCATGCACCAAAGGTCACTAATGGGGTACTGAGTTAATTAGTGGAAATTAATGTACTCCTCTTAATTGTGTTTTAGTACTGATGATGTACTCTCTGTATTTTCTGATGCTTCTTTTAAACAATTTGTTGCTATATCAATTTCTGCAGTGGAAAACAAAGGTCCAGATGTTAAAAAATACTAGAGATTACTCATTTCTATTATCTGATGATACTGAACTTCCTGCTCCATCAAAAGGTTCTGTACCTCATAAAGACTCTGCCCATTATTCTGGTGCGCTTCCTATCATTTATTTAGTGGTTCAGGGTGTACGCCGTACTGTATTTATTGAGAAAACTTATTCAGGTTTTTTGGTGATATTGAAGATGCACGATTATCTTTACCACCAAGCAGCAAGCAATCTTTAAGCAATTCGCAGAGAAAGCTGCTCAATGATCGTGAAGTACGGAAACCTATACCAGGAAACAGCCAAATGCAATTGAAGCTGTTGACTCAGAAATCAGTTTCTGTTAGTAAACAATCTCAACTAGCATTAGATTTAAGGAAACAGCTTAGTAGCAGTAAAGGGAGTGAGCCTGATCGGCCTTTGGGGCCAAAAGTAGTGCCTCCCAAAGTTATGGGGGTTCCAAATGGCAAGAGGGTTTTGACACCAGGCGTCAAGAGCACTGTGCCTGCTTTGCATAAGTCAACCCCTTCAAAGTTGCAACCTTCTATTCCAAGGCAGTCCTTGGTACAGAAAAAGGAACTGCTACAATCTGGAAAGTCAAAGGGGATATCAAATCAAGCTGTGCCTTCATCCAAATCTAAGTGGATGATGCAGAAACAGGCAGTGCCGTCATCCAAATCTCAGGTCTTACCTATGTTCTCTTTTTTATGTTATCCATTTTATCTTTTCCTTGGGTTACAGAGAATGAAGGCCTGCTTTCCCTCTGTTTTGGTTTGGGTTGGGGGGTTTGCCAGTAGTACTGGTGATGGAGACCTGCTGATCCAAATTTGTGATTTTAACAGACAAAGCAACTGCCTCCTAAAACTGCAACTCGTTCTTTGGAAGATAGGCGCCCAGCAAGAAAACCAATGAGACATGATGAAGAAGGTGATGGAGCAGAAGCTATTAGTATGATTAGGAGGATGTTTGGGTACTTGTCATTCCTTCCCTATAAGTTTCTTTTAGTTGATTTTTTATCCTTTTGGGAAGGTTGGTTTGCAATAATTTTTTTTTGAAGCTCTAGCTTTAGAATTTCTGACATTGCTGGTTGCTTTAGAGTTGAGGGTTCATGAGACCAGAAACTTTATAGTCTTGATTCTTGAAGGACTTTTTTGTACAAGTGGATAAACTTCCTAGTGGAAACTGATCAGGTGAAATATTCACGTTCTTCGATCAGATTCTCTTGCGGTTGAGGAAACATACAAAAAAGTTGATTCAGATAAAACTTGTTTGATTGGTTCTTTATTTGATGTAGTTAAATTAAGATCTGTGATAAACTGCAAGATGTTGCTAGCTTTGATAATACCTAATGTTGAATTTCATCTCGTTTTGTTGGCTTGAGAAAGTATGTCTTTTTTTGCAGGTATAATCCCAACAGGTATCAAGATGATGATGATACTAGTTATATGGAGGCTAATTTTGATGACATACTGAGGGAAGAAAAGCGAAGGTTGGTGAAATTGTCTCATATTTCTGTACTTACTTTCAACATTTGTTAGTTCATGCTGAGCGCCTAGTTCACTTGATCTGCTAGTGTAAGCAATCCCACTCCCATCTTCCCTTCAAGGGAATAACATGCACTTAATTCATTGGCTAGAAGTTCAAATTTAAGGCTTTTCCTAGTTAGGCATTTCTTTTTTATCTTATTTAGTGGGTCTAACATGCAGGGTATGACCTCATCACCTAGTTTTTGACTACATGGGTGAAGTTGAGTGGAATACTGTTCTTTTTGCATATTCATTTGTTTTACTGTGATGCGAAGACAGAAAAAGACTGGAAACAGTAATTTTAAACCTATAGTTAACCTTCTTTCCTTCTGGCTTTAAAATGAGATTTTTTTTGAATTTTTCTGTACAAACTTTTCAAAACTTAACTGATGCTTATGGCTGCTGCTATGATGGGAAGCAGCAATTTTCTAGACTAGATATTTGGGTTATGCAATGTCTGTTCGCGATTTTGTGTTCCTGTTAGTGCTTATCTTGTCAAGATGAGTGCTTCAACGGTCTCCCGCACAAGTAAGAGAAAAAGACTGAAAACAGTAATTTTAAACCTATAGTTAACCTTCTTTCCTTCTGGCTTTAAAATGAGATTTTTTTTGAATTTTTCTGTACAAACTTTTCAAAACTTAACCGATGCTTATGGCTGCTGCTATGATGGGAAGTAGCAATTTTCTAGACTAGATATTTGGGTTATGTAATGTCTGTTCGCAATTTTGTGTTCCTGTTAGTACTTATCTTGTCAAGATGAGTGCTTCAACGGTCCCTCACAAGTAAGAGAAGGTGCTGAATGCTGACCTACTTTTAATTTGTTTTCCAGTGCAAAAATAGCAAGGAAAGAGGACGAGGAAGAACTTCGGAAGATAGAAGAAGAAGAGAGGAGGGAGCAGTTGAGAAAACAGGCAAAGAAGCGCAAGTTGAGTCATCATTGAAGGGAAAGATGGTTTTCCGTTGCTTGATAGATAGAACTACTGCGGTTTTCATTTTTTGCTAGTTAGCCACAAAGTATAGGGGGGCTGTGGGAAATTTGTACAGGAATATTGAGTCTCCGCTTAATTTACCAATTTATTTGTTTCTATTGGTTGTTGTATTGAGATTTGAGCGTTGCCGCTCATTGCCCAAGCAGTTGTAACATAATCTTTTTATCATTCTGCAGCTGCAATAATTTAATGCCCCTAATTGCTAAGCTAAATTTGAGAAAATTCTTGGGGTACGTGGTACACCTTTTGAATTAGTTGCTGTACATTATATTTTGCCGTAACTTCACTTTTGCTGATTTGGATTATTTGTTGTCAAATTGTCAAAATTTGAACGGTGATACAATGAATTTGAATAGACTAATGCTTATCCACTTGGATTCTCCTCTTCCAGATTAACTGTGTCGAAGACCAGTTATGCGAAATCAAACCACCCAATAATTTAATTTAGGAATTAGGACTTAGAAGATGCCATTAGAATTTCGCAAGTGACGGTTATGGCGGGCGGTTTAAGCAGTTAGGAGAAGGACTTTTTGGTCATTTTAAGCGTCATCCTCCTACAAACTAGCAAAATCTCCACCCCATTCCTTTTTATCATAGCTATTCACGTCTCTCTCTGTCACAGTCGTACACAATCTTCGCTACTGGACAATGATCACGGAGATGCTTTCCAGTTTATCGGTCGCTAAAACTCCTCCTCCTCCTCCTCTTCGCATGTTCTTTCCGGCTAACGGCAAACCTTTCCGACTTTCGGTTATCTGTTGCGTGGGGTAATATTCTTTACTAGTATAACTCATTGATTCTATTTCTTTCTCTTATTTGTTGCCTGTTTAAGCCACCCATTTGCTTGCTTGTCTTCATTATTGCAAAATATGCTGTTCCTTATAGTTTATAACAGAGAAATATTTGTTTAGCATGAGAATTGGGAAAAGTTGCTATTTTTTCACCTACGGTTCAAAATGGCCTTGGTGCTACGGTAGAGTTGCTCATTTCGTGGCAAATAGGTGAGGGAGCGTGGGAATAACATCTTTGCAGAAATGCAAGTGGAAGCCGGCCCTCTCTCTCTCTCTATTCCGCACTAGCAGGGGGAGAACTTCATTTTCGGATATTGTCAAAGCAAATTGGATTTCAAAGAACTGAGAAGCATGTGGTTGAAACCTAAATATATTTGAGTGTAGGTAAATTGGGTCGTGTTATTGGTTAAGGATTGGTGGGGAGCCATTTATTTGTCATGTAGGTAAACTGCTCTTGATAAACTGTGCTTTGCTGACCTCAGTATCCCATGTTCAATGATAGATTGACTGAATATTAATTATTATGCTTTTCAGTTCCACCACCTACTCCAAGCAAAGGCATCTCCTTATATTTATTTTGTTGTCAAAAAAAAAATAGTAGATGGGTGTCAGAGATACATGGGTGGAACGATTCAAGAGCTTCACGTTCGAGTGAATCCCATAACCAGTGATCATAAACTCAATTGTTGCAAACTGCTGGAGATCTTAAACATTCTAGAAATTGTGTTCTAATTAAAAGCTGAGTAGGTGTTGCATGCCCTCATCTTTGTTCATCTTGCACATAAGTGTATAATGGGCAAAAGATAAGACGTCCCAATTACCCCATGTAATAACTCAACCTTTGTAGTGGGGAGGCCCTATATGGTGGCTTGCTCCCTGAGACTTTTTGAGTTGCCTTGGCGTTACGGAGTACCTCATTTACATATTAAATCAAAAGATGGGGCAAAAGGAGATTCTGTTCTTCCACTTCAAGACACCAACGTTTCTCATTTAATGGGCTAAAATTTCTTTTGTTTGACTTATTTCAGGAAGAATGCAGAGAGTAATGGCTCAACTAGTGGACCTTTCCAGTTGGAGTGAGCACGAATCCATCCTTCTCCTCTTGCATCTAAGTTAGCATTTCTGTGTGACGAAAGTTTTTCCCTTTAATGTAATTAACTAAATTACTACATTGTTTTCAACCTAGGTTGGGAAACCACAATTGTGATGAGGTACTGCAGCTTTCTTACTTCAGTTGCTTCAATCTTGCTTTACTACGTGTTTCCATCCATTGCAATATATTCATGTACTTTTTTATAGAATATTCCACAAATGAAGAGTGCTGAATTAGAAGAGAAAGGTAGTGACATTTGGCAACTTTTCAGAGAAGCTCAACAGAGTAAGTTATTGTTGATGTACTTTGTCTGTCCTAGTTTACTTAGACCTGTTTTAACGCACTTTCTTTTTTTACTGAATGGCTCCATCTAGATATCTTGTACTTGAACAAACAACGCATCATGGCCATGGAAGAGCTTGACAGAGTAAAGAGAGAGAAAAGTTCATTGCTTGATCAGATCGAGCAACTAGAGAGAACAAAGCTGATTAATACAAGAAAAGGTAGCGGTACAATTCTTGCAATCTTCTTTGTATCTTTTGCAGGACCAATCAGAGAGTTTCCTTCAATGAAAAATCCATAGATATCCTACACGTGAAAAGCCAAGAAACCCACAAAGGACGCCAAGGACATACCTAAAAATAAGATGAGCAATCTCAGTCAATGAGACCATACTATTAAAAAAGCACAATAATGCTACCAACTTAACCAATGACACACGCTAACACACAAAGTACTCAAAATAACCCCACCTAAGCGGCCAAAGAGACTATTTAGCGCATCAAAGGGATTACCACAAAACAAAAGGGCAAATTCAGTCAATTGACTACCCAAAATGTCACCTCCAGCAGAACCTACAATTGATCAATGAGATGATCTCCACAATTTTATGTTCAAGATTTAGCCTCAGATAGATGAACCAAAAAAGAGCGTTTGAACTCACACTTCTATATGGTAGTAAAATGGAAGACAAAACTCCCTCAACTTAACACCAAAAGAGACTAAATATTCTAGTTCCCACTCTTTAGGAAAAAAGAAATTATAATTTTCCACTTCAGAAAATATGTTGTTTAAGAATCAATATTAAGAATTTTAAGGTTAAGGTGAGCCAAGGATATAGAGGAAGAATATTTGGGTTAATCATGTTGAAAATGTATGAATTGTTGAAATACATTTTGGTCTCTTTTGATGCTTCACAAGCGCTAGATTTAGGTTTGTGTAGGATATGTAATCTTATGTCACATCTCCCTAACTTTGAAAAGTTTGTGTCTTGTTATCCATTTCTCTTTTCAATACGAGAATAGTGTCTATAATAGTTTAAAAAACAGGAATGTCCAAATGCCATTTAGGACGTAGAAAGCGATTCCTGTTACATGCTCTAGATTGTAGAGATAATGGTCAGTCTCCGACGTATATGCATTTACTTAACCGGTTTCTTGTACTTTTGGTATCTTCTCGTTCTGTCCTATCCTAATATATTTGACGATTCTTGTTACATGTTCTGGAGAGTGTGTATGTAATAAAACTAAGAGCTCATTGTTGGTTCCATGAAACAGATAAGTTCTCAATCACCGCTGAGTTACTTCTAAGGATAGACTCTATGGTTCTTACCAGTTTGATTGGGAGCAAGGAGGCATCAGACTTTAGAAGGCTGGTCATGGATTCAAACGTCAGCATTGTTGATTATTTCTCTGATATAATGCATAAACAGGATACCGAGCTTCTGGCAGAGGTGCGTCACTTCTCCGGGAAAAGTAGAAAGTAAGTTTTCAACGATGTGTCTCTCCAATGTGGTGACTATATTCTGAAGATATGACTTTAGAAGCAAAACATTGAGAAGTTTAATGGGTTCAGAAGTTTCTATTTTATAATTTTCACCCAAATACTTCATTGCTTGATTTTCTTTTTGGATTAGTTTAGTTCAAGTAATCCATTTATTGTTAAAATTGTCTTAATCATAAAGGTGATACTGACCTGAAATTTTGCGTGACATGGATATAACGAAGATGTTGCGGGGGTGAATGAGTTGGAACTTTTTTTCTGGTACATGGTTTGAATCAGCTTGTTCCCACCCCAATGCTGTCAGTTAGAAGTTTTTGCTATGTACTGTAGGTCCCCAAGTAGTGTGCAGTAGTGCTAGATAATTTATATTAACCGAGTTTTCTGGGCTTCATCTGTTCTTTTTATACTGATTTCAGGTCAGGTTACCACATAATCCACATTTGTACTGAAATGGCACCAGTGGTCTCAGTTGGATCTTTGGCACTATATGTAACCGGCTTATCTTGTGCCTTGCAAAGAAACGGACATCTGGTTGAGATTATCTTACCCAAGTAATCAAGAATATTTATTTTCCACTCTCATTTTTGGTTGGTTTACGATGAAAGGTTGCACCTGGGACATCTTTATTTATGCTTTTCTTGAACTATCATCTCAAGAGGGGTAATAAGAAACTATAAATTTTCAGATATAGATAAAAAGAGATGGTATAAATACTCTATTTAAAGGAAATAAAGATCTACTTTGGTTATCTTATTTTTTAGAAGGCAATGCTAACTTGTTGCACAAGTTACTTAAAGTTGCTCTCTGCTAAGTTCTAGGGGAACTAACACTTTGTGTTCATATTGGATCTCTTTACACCAATTTGCAAGACATATATTAGTTTGATGTATGTCAGCTTCTATGCAATATGTGTCTATACATAGGTGGAGTCCTCATTCATATATTATCTTGTGCCTTCTGCCTCGTGTTTACTCTGTTTTAATCATGAGTGAAATTGATTAAAAATCTGCTGAATAAATTTTGTACAGGTATGCTAGCCTAAACTTAAATGAAGTTCATGGATTACGAGAAGTAGAAGCGGAGTTTTTTTCATACTTTAATGGTCAAATGCACGGAAACAGAATCTGGACTGGGTGAGTTTCTGCTTACTGTGTTATAAAGTCAAAATAAATATTTGGTCATTTTCCTTTCTGGGCCGAGGCTGGTTGTCAGGGAACTGGAAGAACATGGATATTTAAAGTTGGGGAGTGAGCAGTTGTTCTCTAAACTATATCACACTGTTTATATCAATCTTGATCCTGATGCTAACAGCAGTGACCTTGTGTTCTTTATTATACAGGGTTGTTTATGGCATTGGAGTGACTTTTATAGAACCTCTCTACTATTCATCATTTTTCAGCCGCGAGAAAGTATATGGTTACTCAAATGATTTTGAACGGTTTGTAAATTCTGTTAAGATTACCTTGCAATTGAATGAAGTAGGATAAGAGTTTCATACTTCTTATTGTCTCCCCTTCTTAAACTTTTACCATCTTAAAGCCTTTTCCTCTATTATGTACTTTCCCCATTCTTCTTATAGCTTATCCCAACTGGTTCTAGTTTGATGCATAATTGATTCAGTGATTAATGTGTACTTCCCCATTTCTGCAAGAGGGCCATTTGATGCGCAACTATTGCCTTTTATTTCTATTTTTTTTTAATTTATAAATATTCAAAAGATCTTATTTATGCATGCCTTCAACTTAGTATGTTCTTATACATTATCTTTATATCTGTCTTACGAAGTATATGTCTGATTTGGAATACTCTCTTTATATCAAATGTAATTAGAACTTGAAAGCGTCTCAGAATACAGGCCTTTCAGTTGGATTGCTTCATGATATTGTTGGTCAACTCTTATTATGAGTTCTTATTTTTGGTTAACAGTGCTGGACTCTAACTGGAACGAACTATAAATAACCAACATACTCCAGACACCAGTTGTTTGTTTAATATCTAATATTAATTTAAACACAATACTTCCAGCATTTTATAGTTTTGCTGGCTCCTAATATGTTGTACGAATCTCAATTGGCTGCCTTTGCAACTTAAACCACACAGATTTAGACAAGTACGGCAAATTCATATTGAAGTAATGCTGAAAAGATGCTTACACAACTCTTTGTAAACCAAAATCTTGGCAGGGTATTGACGAGAAGAGGGTTGGAAACAGTTGATCTTGCTAAAGAAGAGATTTATTTTCTGTATAACTGCTTAGCTGGCATTTATGAAATCTTTCTAAGATCTTCTAAGAGTAGTAAGATCCAGGATGATAGAATACGCTGTGAAATGTGGTCAAGGTCCAATCAGATTTTCCCGCGCCTCTACCCTTCTATTCTTTGCATGAAGATCCAATCTGGTGTATCAACTTAGCTCTTTTTAAGTTGTCACGGTGGAAAAATAATAGTAATTGTTTGTTGTTTAGAGCTGAACTCAGGTAGAAAATGACTTGTCTCTGTATAGTTGTTTAATTTTGCTGAACTTTGTACTTTTTTAATCCAAAAACAAGCTCCTAACTACTTGAGGCTAGCTTTTGAATACTTTATTGTATCACTAAACTGGATGTGTTGATACCATATCATGGTAAACTTATATTAGATTCTACTGTCTACTGAATTGCTCTTTATTCAACGAGATATAATTCCTGGACGGTTGCTTAAATTGTTCTCTGGCTAATTCTCATGGGGATAGGAGTAAATGAGGCCAAAGCTGCAAATAATGTACCACGACTTCGTGAGATACTATGTTCATCACAGGATTGTCCACATTGTATGACAATGGAAGACTTGAGGACCATATTTGGAATAAATTAGCGTTTGGATGGTTATTTGTTCAAGCATAGGTGTATATCTGTATATCTCATAGTCTTATTAGAAACAAGCACCTACTAGAGGGGCATTGCATTTGTCTACACCTCTACCCTCACCTCCCCCTCCATCCCACCCCCAGTCTCTTTGCAATGCAGCTGGCCAGCTGGTTGAAGAAGTTACTAAGTCACTTGTATTTGAGTGTTGGTGGTGTTTGTATAGTTTTATGATCTGTTCTTCCTGCATGCGCTTAAAACTTTTGGTGGTGTTTCTTTAGTTCTTCTGTTGTCAAGTAGTGGCATGTATTTTCATGATTTCCTCTGAAATCTACTTTGATGTCAGATTCACCTACTTCTCTCGCGCTTCATTGGATTATATAGTTAAAGCAGGAAAGCAGCCCGATGTGCTTCATATACACAACTGGGAAACATCTATTGTTGGTCCATTGTTTTGGGACGTTTTTGTAGATCAGGTTCACTTCCTAGCATTTGCATTCATCAATGATAAACTTCTTACTTCATGTTTACTAGTAGTTAGATAGATCTGGCATCACTCTGTTTTCTCTTCAACGTGGATCCATTTGATTGCATTATTCCTTGCTGAATGTCCTCGTGACCTTATTGTTCAAAAGGGCAATTGACATGAAGAAACTACAATTTTTTGGTGGTAATTTTGATGGGTCTGGTTATCTCTTTCTTCTGTAAGTATCAACTAAAATGGGTTACTCCGCGTACATGCAACTGAATTTTATTCTTATATGGTTCAGTTGACTAGTTCTTCTCTGAATGATGTAATTACCTGTTTTATATCTTAGGCACAAACCATGGCGATTGATGCTTCTGTTAAAATTTTCTTTTCTCTCTGCATTGTGGCTAATGCTTTCTTCCTTCTTGAATGTACAGGGACTTGGAGATACCAGGATAATGTTGACATGTCAAAGCTTCGAGTCTCAGGCAAGAGCCCCCATTATGTGTTCATTGACTATTCTACTCTTATAATTGCTTTGAAGTGTACCAAGTATCTTGACAATCTCAGGTGGTCATATGTGACAGTGTGTAGAGCAACCTGAGAAGTTAGCCCTATGTGGACTTGATCCTCGCAGATTACATCGTTCTGATCGTCTGCAAGATAACAACAAGTCCCATCTTGTCAATGTTTTGAAGGTATTTGATGCTTTCTGACCTCTTAACTGTTTGTCACCATTGGATGCTTTAATGCAGTTACTGGACATCATTTGGTCAATTAGCGGAATGTCTGTGTTGGCATTAGAAGGGTTTCATGACTCACATTTAAATGCACATGAGTTTCAGATAGACTTTTGAACCTGAAAGTAGGCACCATGAACTCTCCATCCACACTTTTCATTTATATTTGCCTTTGAAGACTAGAAGTCATGTTTTTTGCCTTTTGTTTTCCTCGTTCAATGGATTATATCCAGATAAAGTTGAGCTTGTCTAGCCTGCATCATATAACATTTTGCTCCTTTTTTGTCTTCGTCCAGGCTGGGGTTGTTTACTCCAATAAAGTTATTATAATGTCATCCATGCAAACAAAAGGGCAAATAATTCATGCTATGAGTCATGGTCTGGGACCCACCTTAACCATACACAAGTACGTGTTCCTCTCAATGTTTTACAATTAGGACCACTACGAATTTTGGATTCTTTTGCAAGTCGTTATTCTCTGCTAGAGACACTCCGGATATGTTTTTACTTGCTGCAACATTTTAGTAGTCTCTCAGGTTTATTTTTCCTCTGGTGTTTATGGTACTGCATTTTATTTGCTAATTCATTTGATTGTAGGGACAAGTTAGTAGTTGCTCCTCCTGGATTTGATAGTTCAGCTTGGGATCCTTCAGCGGATAAGTTTCTTCCTCAAAACTATAGTGCAGATAATATGAAGGGCAAATCCGTCTGCAAAGTCTCGTTGCAGCAGCATCTGGGGTTACAGGATCAAGCGTCCATTATTCTTGTATGTGTTACTCTTATAAAAGATTTACCTGCAAAAGTCTGTAAACAAACACTATACTTAGGGATTTCTCTCTCCTCTTAGCTTCTGCTTCATGAGATTGTCTAGGACAGTCTACCTAACAGATACCCTGCTACTAATCTAGGGACATAATATATTACTCTAAGAGAAACTAACGCTGAAGTTAGAAGGACGATGTAGTTGGGGTGGGGTGGGGGTTCTGGAAATTTGAACAGACATTTTCTTCACTCTATACTGATGATTTTAGTTTCATGTAGTACATGAATGACATTGAGCTGAGGAATATAGAGGTGTCCTTAATAGAATTTGATGAAAAAGTCTGCTTTGCTGCTTGATATTATCCCTTACTCTATTGAATGTCTTTTAGGAACTTCTAAACGCTGAATTTTCTTTTTGAAAGTTATGGTTCCTCTTGGTAGGTTTCCCTAGGTATTATTCCGTGGAAGATCGATGCCATGCAATTTGATGTGCGCCTCTTTTGCTCTCTGTGAAATGCCTTATAGATTCTTGATTATAGCTTATTTTGTTTTTGCAGAAGGCTTCCATCTATTGTAGTCTGTCCAGATGAGGACATTATTGCTGTTGTTCAAATTTTAATATTGTGATCCAAAAATGTATCTGCATATGTTTAGCTTACTGATGATGTATCTTCAGGTAGGATGCATCTTCTCAGACATCTCTGATGTTGAACTAGAAAACCTCAAGACACTTATTCGGATGGCTTCAAGGAGGGGTGTTCAGGTCGTTTTTTCTGAATATGCTTTGTGTGCTTTTCTCAAATAAACTAAATTCTTGTATCTTCTTTTTCTTGTACTTCTTACTTTTATTTCTATTTTGTACAATTTTGGCCTGAGGTGAATTTAAATGGAGAAAATGGTCGTTGAGGATTCATATAGCCAATCCCAACTCTTTCGGGACTGACGCGTAGTCGTCGTTGCTTTTCTCAAATAAATCATGGTTCTATGTATGTCTGTCTGCTGATATCGTAGCTAGCTGATGATTTTATATCTATTATTTTGCTCTTCCTTCGGAGTATGTTAAACTAATGAGAATTTCAATTGGATGTGCAGTTTGTCTTCATGGGCTCGGGTCAAACTCCTGGTTTAAATATGGCATTGGAATATTTTGAGGAGGAACTCATGGTAATCGCATTCCTTCTTTTGTCAGGGTATATTTGCGCCTCACCCTGCCTGTAATACCCATATCATTTAGTTATATCAGTATCTGTGACTGGAAAACTGAAAAGAACTTAGCTAGCTACTTTTAGTAGAATGAGACAATTAAGTAGTCTGGTAGCACAAGTGTCAGCCATGATTCAACTCCTAACCGACCACCCAAGCTTTATCCTAATGGAACTTTGTCATTTTCATTGTGCGAAGTTTGTGGCTAATCTCTTTGTAAGTTCTTCTCTTACAAGAATAAAGAAAGTCTAAGAGTCAAAAAGCTTTTGGGGTTCTGCTAAAAAGTACGTACAAAGGTTACAGTCTGTTTAGCTCATGCCACGGATCCAAATGCTGGGATTGGGTATCTTTGAGTGTAGTAGCTACAAGGAGACATCTGTTGCTTCCTCATGTTTGGGAGTTTTTTTACATGTTCTCTAAGCCTTTACAGTATTTCCCCTCTTGAGCGGCAAAATGTTTACTACCTTTTCCCTAAATCTTAGTCTGTTTTTGCTTTTCAAGGGTCAATTCGACCTTTTTGTGGTCTTGAATTGGACATAGATTAATTTGCTCTTTGGAAAATGAAATTTAGATAATAGAAACTAGATGAAATGTACTAAAGGCTGCAACTTTTTCCACTAAGAAATGACAACATAATAAATTTGAGAACTATAGTCAAAGATCTATTTCTTTCACTCTTGGGAAGAGAAACTGGACTAAGATCATGGGACAAATGAAGTACTTGTTAAATTCACCTGATGTATTTCCAGCCGCTACTGGTCAGAAACCAGTTTGTCTGTTGGCTTTTAATTGAGAACCACAGATGTGATGTAACTGTTGTTTGGAATAACTAAATTGTGAAGTACAAAGTCCATAATTGGAAACAAGTTGCATCAGAATTCTTATCCCTTAAAGTGATTCTTCTTCCTAATGCCTGCATGAGATAGCTTCTATTTTCTTAGTACTTTTATGTGCAATATTTCAATGTTGAAGATATCTTAATATGGACATTCCCAGGCTAGACTAAAGATGCAGTGCACATGATTACCTTCATTGTAGAGTATAATTAGCTTACAAGTTTTATTGGAACTAAATTATTGTTGAATTTTTCAATACCACAGGATGAGAACATGAGATTCCTTAGCAAATATGACGAAGCTTTAGCACATTTGGTACTTGCAGCATCTGACATCATGCTATGCCCTTCTTTTGATGATACAGTACTCCAAGTACCGGTAAGTGGTTTACGTAAAACTCTATCCTTCGCAATCATTTTGTCGGCTAACGTGGAAATAGAAATGAAATGCTATTTTAGTTAAATAAGAAAAAAGAGACCACCACGTACCATGGGGTTATGACTTATTCCCCCCCCACCCCACCCCCACCCCCA
>MCJB01023467.1:116111-136563 GCA_002018475.1 Nicotiana obtusifolia
CACCACCACCCCACCTTCTTACTAATAACTCAAAAGGAGTAAATAGGAGTTTTATGGAAGCCTGAAGCCTTGCCTTCAAGTTACAAAGACAGACCAACAGCTAAAAGCATAATCCTAACCCAATCATTACAGAATGGGACATGACACCCTTGAATATTCAGAAGGCTTACTAACTTCCAGTTTATCTAAATGATCCTTTGTTCCAGAAAAAGATCACAATGGGACGAATCTTGCAATACACCTCTTGGAACTGGCCTGAATTTCATTAAATAATCCACATGCTGATCATGTTCTTGCAATCATGATGGATCCCTGATTTAGGTGTCTCTCAATACTCTAGCGTATACATCTGCCTTGAGAAATACTGAAACCTTCTATTATGAAAAGGAAAAATAAGTGTTGTCTCTGATGGTTTCTTGCTTGATTTGCATTTACCTTCAGCTGTGCCACCATCGGTCGCATTGCCCACCGAAGAACCAAAAACATTTAATTTCAGTCCTTTGATATAAGCCTTCTCCAAGAGACTGCAAGACAGGAATTACAATTTAGCATGCAAACATTGGCCGCACATTTTGCTTCAGATGAAGAAGGGTTCTCAAAATTAGAAAACATACTATCATTAGAAGAGTACTTGTGATACATGTATCATTCTTTTGCTTTCTACAGTGAATTGATTAACCTTTTTAATTGACACATAAATTAACATCATGTTTGCTTCCCTTTAGAGTCTTAAGATTTTAATCCGCCTGCTTTTTCCTATATATCCTGAAATTTTAATGCTTCTGATGTTTTCTCTGTTTATATGTCTGTAGCTCAAGGCCATGAGATATGGAGCTGTGCCTATTCTTCTGAATTTTATGGAGAGCAAATTCGGGTTAGTTAACAACATATGCAAAATGAGCTGAAAATTTTCATCCTATGTCTTTATCTACGGTTTGTTATTTCTTTGCCTGTTGAGAAAGTTCACGTCTTTCATGGATAAACAGGCACTTTATGGACCGTGATCTTGAGGGCACCAAATTCTCTTGTTATATCAAAGATACCTTCGCCAATATGCCCCTGAACCATGCAATTGAAGAACTTGTACGTACTTGAGTCTTTTCAAAGTCTTTCTCACCCCCTTCCCCCTTCCCTTCCCATGCGCCCGAAAGAACTTAATAAATGAGTATGAAAAAACTTTACTCTTATTCAGCTGTCTGCTCCTTGTAAGTACTTTACTACCCAGAAAAGAGCAGGCTTTTTAATCTTGCTTTATGTCATGTTATTACAGAAGAACAACCAATCAAAATGGGACAAGAAGATTGCGGATGCCATGACAATGGATTTTTCGTGGGAGGCAGAGTGCTGTGACATTCATATCTCTGCATATACAGCAATAAAGAACTTGTAAAATAGATTTTCTGTACATATTCATGTATTTGTATCTCTGACCACGCCTTGTAGGTACCTATTACATATAGTCTAGAGGAGGGGCTTTTGTTATCTTAAGAAAGAAAAAGAAGAGATTAGAACGTCTATCCTTTTAGAGTCAATTGTTTTAGTCAATAGAACGGACACAAGTGCGGGCATTGCTCATTCTAACGAATAATTGAATGTCCTCTCTAATGAATAATCGATATGGAGTACATCTGAAAAACATTGCTTGTTCTGTCTTTTCCCTCTTCTATGACACCCCAACCCCTGTCCCCCAGTCTCTCCACCTGAATGAGAAAGTCCGTCCGAAAACGTAAATGTTAAAAGAATGAAAAGAGACAAGGAAAGCGACAGTAGAACAGCAGTTCTTTGGGTCGTCAACATTGAAATCATTATCTGCTAACAAACGACCCACCAAACAAATATGCTCTTTTCTCCATTTTAAGCATCTAGGAAAAAAGGATCAGGCCCAGCAAATTCACTTCCGTGGTTCGAGTTTGTTGGGTTGGCCCAGGCGCTAACCTTATCATATGCTACAGATATCACTGACCAGAAGCACAGAAATAGCTGTATAATTTCAGCAGAAGTGTGTGTCTCGGAGGTGGATTTAGGATTTGAAAGCTGTGGATGTCCCGCTTTATTTTATAATACAAATATAAATATAAATATATTTGGTCCCGCTTTTCTGGAGATTAAACAGGTGGATTTTTGCGTTTGATGGGGTAAAGGTACTATATACCTATACAATTGGCTAGCAAGATGTACTTGGTGATTATGTTAGTAGTTGATGTACAACCAGTTAAAGCAGTTCGATCCAAAATTTTCTCTTCATTGTCCCTCTTATTTTTGTCTCTCGTTATGTTGGGACCACTAAGTCAGTGATCCTCATAAGAAAAGAGATGTACCCTCCGACCCTACTTCTTAATTAGTCTTGCGTCCTGTTCTTTCTGGTAAAACATAGTCAACTTTTACATTTTGATGAACTAGAGATGCGAGCAAGCAATCTGCTTCTTTCTGTAGACTGTAGGACAATGTATTCCTGACGAGTATAGTACTTCTGTGGATTAAAAAAAGGTATATGTATCGCAATCTAAATGAGATTCCTTCAACTTCAAATAAATACTAAGTAGTACTTACTAATTATATTTCTAGTCGCAAAGCTCGCGATTTGGATCTAAACAGTTACTATGACTTTACTAGTGTTTGATCTCTTTTTGCAGTTGTGGCTCCCACGCCTTCCCTTGTTTTAAAAAGCTAGTTCGTGGATTATAAATTATTTAATACGCACGATTTTGAGAAATCACATCAATATCATTTAAATATATTATTTTTTTAAATAAATTGACGCACATATCAATTATTTATAAAAAAATAAAATGATAATTAAATCAACAAACAAAGATAATTTTATGAGTCAAGATAAGATTTTGATGAACATTTTAATTATTTTGAAAAGAAAAATTGGGCGTTCTCTTTATTTGTAAAGAAAAAAAAAAAAAAAAAACGATGAACAAAATAAAGTAAGAAAATGATAATGGGTTAATGCTCATTTGCGTTCATATATGCACAATGTATCAAATTAATAATATAAACTTAGGAACAAATATTTTTTTCACTTTAAGGAAATGTTATACCCAATCATTCATAAATATTGGACTTACACTGAAAATTCACCGAGAGTAATAATAGATAAAAAGATAATAAGTAAAATTAAGATAGTAAAACCCATTTTTTATTATTAACTTTTTCTTGCTATTGGATTTGAGATTTTGTCTATTTCCAAAGTCATAGCACTTCTCTCGTTTTAAATTCGTCAGTTAGATTATTCTTCCGCATTTTTATAATTCAAAGTATTATTTAAAATAAAACATAGAGATTTATATGGCAACTTTTAGGAACTGCGCCCCACACTCACTTTTATTCCTGCAATTTTCTTGTCAGCCCAAGAGATAAAACAACGCAAAGGATTATATAATACCACAAAATATCATAATAAAAGTTAAAAGAAAAACACATAAATAGAACCCAGTAACAGTTTTCAATAATGTACCACTGAAACATTATATGTCATGAGCGCAACCACTGGTCTAGTGAGTATGTTTTGGTAAACCAACACCAAATAGCACGACAGAATATAAGTATGTACCTGTTAGAAATATTACTATTATTCCGTAGCTACTTGTAATGAAGTTTTAGTTGTAAGACTTAAGGTAATTTTTAACAAATCTTGTTTACTGTTTCTACATAGTCAAATGCTTTTACTACTTGGCACGTATTCGATATTGACAAATTTATTTCATGATTTTTTCTTGTATATTAAATCGTTTTGCAAGGTCAATTTTTCTTGTTCTATACATGTAAAATAATGCGAACAATTTATACAATAGATTTGATGATATTCAAAAAGATATAAATATTAAATTATTAATACACATCATATTAGGGAACTATTAATAGCCACAGTTGATATATAAAGTTATGAAAATACTAAACGAAAGACGCTAAATTTGATATATATATATATAAAATCAAATTAATGCATAATTTATTTCACTGTAAAAAAATACAAAGATATAAAATATTAGACAGGTTCTAAAATAAAAAGAGTACAAAGACAATTATTCACAGGTGATGATGTCCAAGTATAGTCTTTATTTTTAAAGGTCATCAATTTTTATAAAAATATTTATCTATTTTTTATTCTTTTTCTCTACATAGTCAAATTTTGCTGCTTGGCACGTATTCGATATGAAAAATTTATTTCATGATTTTTTCTTACAAATTAATTCATTTCGCAAGGTCAATTTTTCTTGTTCTATACATGTAATATGATATGAACAATTTATACGATAAAATTAATGGCATTCAAAAGGACATAAATATTAAACTATTAATATTTATACCTTGATTAACTTTTGTCTAAATCAAAATATACTCTACATCATATTAAGGAATTATTAATAGCCATAGTTGATATATAAAGTTATGAAAATACTAAACGAAAAAAATGCTAAATTTGATATATATATATATATATCAAAATTCAAATTAATACATAATTTATTTCACTATAAAGAAATAAAAATATAAAATATATTTGACTGGTCCTAAAATTTAAAAAGTACAAAGACGGTAATTTACGGGTGATGATGTCCAAGTATAGTCTTTGTTTTTAAAGAACATCAATTTTTCTAAAAGGACTTCTCTTTTTTTTTATTCTTTTTCAATTTATTTCTATGGTCTACATGAATAACTTCTTTCAAGAATTCATGCAAAATTGGTCTTCGTACTGAAAGCAAACAAATACAACCGAAAAAATTGACTGACTGACCATCTCAAGATGCTCGTATTGTGCCGATTCCTTCGTTTGTTCCTCTCTTTTCACCATTGTTTTTGTCTTGGCAGAATCATCCGCAGGCCATTAAACTTATTTTCTCTTTTTTACTTTTAACACTTTATCTTAAGTCTGTTTCATTTGAACACTTTAACAAGATCTTTACTGTGTCATTTAGACACAAAATTCTTACGCAGCCAACATAAAGGCGCGTGTAATTTACACGCCGAAATGACGAATAAGATAAAGACATGTGGATTTAACTTAACCCCACCCATTGTCATCTTTCCCAATAACTCCTCCTCACTGGAAAAATTATTTTCCAGCCAACTTTTCTTCCAAATTGCAGTAACAAACAAACAGAACAACATGGATAGAATACCAATAAAATTATTGGCAAACAAATCAACAAATTCGGATAGCAAAGAATAACAAAACTCAATCATAACAATGAACGAACAGAAGCATGAAGTTTTTCAAAAAACGAAACTCCGGAAAAACCACAAAGTCGCTAGAAATAAAATTCGGATTGGATTAAAAAATGATGGAGTTTCACCATATGTTTTTAGATCTATAACATGTAGAAAAAAAAAAAAACGAGGAGAAGAAGACACTAATGTATAAGGGTCGCTAAACTTATTATTTTTGGTCAGATCCACTCGGAACTGGCTGGATCTGATTAAGGTTAAGATTTAAGTCATAAAATTAACTGTTGGGATAAAATGAACTTTGTCGGAAAAAATGAAGATTCGCTCGACCATTGACAATAGGGGGCTCTTGTTACAGTTCTAGTTTGTGCCATCCCATGGCCGCCCCCATGGTGGAAGACAAACAAAGCAAATGAGGTAGGCAGCTACAACGTTGCAACTTTGACGGTCATAATTGCACCGGCCACCCAAATCTTAAAATTTAGAAGAAAAATGAGAAGTTTATGATGGCGGCGAGATTAAAATGTGGTAGTGGTATGTCCAGATCTAAAGGAGGATATGGTAGTAATCGTGTGAACAGATAAAATATGGGCTAAGAAGATGACCGGAAAATTTTCCGGCAGAAGCTATATATTTTTCGGCAGAACCTATATATTTTTCGAGCGGAGTTTATTATCCGGATGATTTCATGCACTTGAATGTGAGAAACACTTACCTTGCTACGTCAGCATATTGTGTCTAAATACACAGTAGAGGACTGGTTGGAGTGTTCAAATGGAACGGACTTAAGATAGAATGTCTAAATGAAAAGTATGGACAAATTTAATGGCCTGCCGATGTATTCTGCCTTTTTTCTTCTTCAATTATTTTATAAAACCAAGAAAATGAGAACAAACTTATATTTTATTTATGAAGGTTAAAAGGGTTCAACGATTATAACGTAGAAGGGATAAAAGCCTAACTTTTGAAGGATTATGTGCAAATACAGTTATAGGTTTTATGTATATTTGCGTTTAAAATAAGATTAAAGGCTTTATGCATCATTGGCATTTAAATTGATATGATTATTTCACTAAATTCAATGGAGATATTTAGTTACTTATTAAAAGGACACAATTTTTCTGAAAGGACACTTTAAATTAATCTTTTTCTTAATGAATATTTATTTTAAACTAATACTTAAGGTATTTATATTTATTTAAAAGGGTATTATGATAATTCACTTTTTAGTTAAAAACTTCCACTTTTATAATATTATTATAGATTATAGATATAGATAAAAGAAAGTGTATCTGAGTGAAGTGAAGCAGTGTGTATCTGAAGGCTGAAGCTAAAAGCTGGTGTGTCTAATTCAAATATTCTCAAACTTCAAAAAGGTTGTCATCATTTTATAATCCGAAACTTTTCTTGCGAAACTCAAAAAGGTCACTCTTATATGTCGTCCACGCATAATTCCAAAAAGTAAAAAACTTTACTGTAAAAGAAGCATCGTAGAACTTGTTTGTATTATCTTTCGAGCCCACAAAATTCCAAAAATACCCTGTCTGTCTCAAGTCTCATGTCTCAAGTCTCAAGTCTCAAGTCTCAAGTCTCAACCAAACACAACATGTTATAACGATCAAGAGTCACTATCGTTTTACTAAATTGGAGGATAGGACTTCTCCTCCCCCATCCACCCTGAAGGTAAATCCCATAACCATTTTTAATGATATCAGCAACATTTAAAGAATATTAAAAATAAACGATAGGTCAGTTAACACGAAAGTGATTTTAGATTTGTAATTGAATAGTTTTAAAAGTATAAATTGTCGATAAATAATTTTAAATTTAAAATTCTAAATTCATATTTGGCGTGGGGGTCACCTTCTGTTTCCTGAATATTAAATTTACTGTTTCAAATGAAAAATATGTAACGAATTTCGGGAGAGTAACAAACATTGATATCTCAATGCAAATGGCGGTGTACCTGAATTTTCATTTCTTTAATCTCAACGAAACCCCCTTCTATTTTCCCTTCTGATCTTCCTACCCAATCAGCCGTTTATACTCGCATATATTTCACACTTTTCCCGTTCGGTTCTCGAGAGATTTTCATTTCCCTTTCTGAAATCTGGCTATTCGCCGGTCGTCTTTTATGTTTGAATGAACAGCGGTTACCGATTTTGCTGCTATTTGTATTTGATTGTCTTTGATTGTTAGTAGTAGTAATTTCTGTGTACTAGAAGTAGTAGTTCGTCGTCAGAATTCAAATTTTGAAAATTGAAAAGGCGTCTTGTTCGGCTTGTGTAATACTCAAAGCTTTGGTGAAGTTTTCGGCAAATGTTCGCTAAATATGCCAAGCATTAGAGCTCCAGCTACAAGGAAGGCCACTACTCTTACGGTAACGTTTTATATTCAGGACTTCTTTAGCATTAGAGGCTTTGAATGTTTAGCCAACTGTTGATTTGTGTTTTGCTTAGTCTGTATCTTTCTGATGGATGTAGGTAGCGGTGAAATGTAGGCCACTGACGGATAAAGAAGGAGGTCGTGATATAGTTAGAGTAAACAATGATAAGGTAGTTTTGTGTATTCACTTATTCTCGAATCATTTTCTACTGTTCTATCTAAAAGTCACTGTCATTTTCTTTGAAACATGATTATTGTAGAAACTTCTATGGTTAATATATTTGTTCGTTGTAGATATGATTGATTTACCTGAGTTATTTTTGGTAATTCGTGACAACAATGATGAATGTAGGAGGTGGTTGTATTGGATCCTGACCTGTCAAAGGATTACTTAGATCGCATACAGAACCGTAGCAAAGAACGAAGATATGCTTTTGATTACGCATTTGGACCTAAATCCACAAATTTGGCAAGTGTTTGTTTTTATCTTTGTTATTTCTCTTTTCTAGATTTTGGCTACTTACAAATGATGCCAGTTTACATGCCTTTGCATTTGATGTCCTTAGTTAGACTCTGATACTATAAAATCTCAGGGCGTCTATGAGAGAAGTATTCAGTCTACAATTGCTGGGGTCATTCAAGGCCTGAATGCAACTGTCTTTGCTTATGGTTCAACAGGCAGGTATATACAACATTGGATGAAGAAAATTTGAACCTTTCTGATTAATTTCCTGGGGTCGGGATATAGGCCATAGACATGCTTGTGGTATGAAATTTTTAAAAATTGATCGCTGAAATTAACTATGTGTTAGCTTAAGTACCACCAGTCAGATCTTCCTTCAACAATATGGTGAGTGTGGCTAAAGTTGAGATGCAAAATGCTACAGCAATGATCATTTTGAATCCTAGGAGAAACTTGATAGGTTAATAGCACTGGGAGATTGTGCAGATCAAAGAAATTAAATGAAAAGCAGAGATTGGTAAATGAAGGTTTATATTGTTGTGATGTTGAAAGGAAATTATAGATATTGAGTTACTTTTAGCATATCAATGATCTTAAACGAGTTATTCCTGTGTCTTGTTGGTGCTACTCCCTTAATATACAATATCCTTTACCGATTTTAAGAAAAGACACACCTTTTTGGCTTTTAGTTGGGCTAAAAAAAGCTTCACTAGTTGGGTTTATTTGAACATAGGGAAGTTATAAGCTTATATTTCTTGGCTTATTTTCTTCTTGTACTTTATCTTTTTATTTTTCCTATTCTAGTTGGAGAGCCTTATAGTGCTTCCGCAAGATAATCTTAATATTAAACAAGTTTTTGTATTTTCAGTGGAAAAACATATACAATGGCTGGAACTAAAGATGACCCAGGACTTATGGTTCTGAGTCTTAACACGATATTCGATCTTATCAAGAATGACAAAAGTTCTGACGTGTTTCAAGTTACTTGCTCCTACCTTGAAGTCTACAATGAGGTTTGATGTCTTTTTCAGGGTATAAGCAGTTCTCGATTGAAGTGGTCTAGGCAATGCTTTTTGACATCTAAATATGGTGAAATCAGGTAATATATGACTTACTTGAGAAGTCATCAGGTCACTTGGAGCTCAGAGAGGACCCAGAGCAAGGAATTGTGGTTGCTGGCCTTAGATGTATCAAGGTTTGTCTATATTTTAATACTTTATCTTTTTCCAGAGACTGCTACATTTTGGATCGTCATATTTAGCATCTGTTGTCAAGGTTTTTTTTTTCTTCAATTAAAAGAACTCCCTCTAATTCAGCAGTTTTATGAAGTCCAATGGGTCTAGTTTCAGAACTTAAAGTGTTACAGTATATTCATGATATTCTTTTCTTGGTGCCTTAGAGATGCTGTCCACCAAGTCCTTTAATACCCTAGTCCATGAAAGAATGTAACAACAATCTGCTTCATACTTCTTAACGCAAGTTTTTCTAGTTTTCCAGATATTTTAAGTCCGACATGAAAAGATGTACTTCCTTCAGTTGTAATGCTCTCTGCATCTGTTGATTTGGTTATTTTGTCTTATCACATGCTTTTTGGCCTCACCCTTACTTTAGATAATGACTATTTACTTTTGGTTAGTTTTGCTCTAGTAATACAAGATCCTTGCCTGTTGTTCTTGACCCTGATACTTGTATTTAGGTTAATTCAGCTGATAAAATCCTTGAGCTCTTAACTTTGGGGAACAGCAGGCGAAAAACAGATAGCACAGAGGTCAATGAAACTTCATCACGGTGAGTAACATTGACTTCCTGTTAATGTTGTATCCTAGGTTCACTAAAATCCTCTTTAGCTTTCTACAGCGAACTGAAATCTATAATTTTCCTTCTTCTTTTTCGTGATTCCTTGGTAAAGAATACTTAAACACAGACTTCTTACATCGCTGTAGTTCATAAAAAGTGAAGCTTACCATTGTTTATCAGACATGAAACACCTACAATAATTACAGCTAAACGAAAAGGTGGTGGTTCTTGATATTCTGCTTTTTGTTGTAAAAATCAAGGGGAATCTACCACTAGCTCAATTTCTTGGTCATCTCACCTTGTTAATGATATGGAAATACTGATATTTCCTGAGCAGCTCTCATGCAGTGTTGGAGATTACTGTGACTAGGAAACAGCGAGACAAATACTCTAATCAGGTTATAAGAGGAAAACTGGCACTTGTGGATCTTGCTGGAAGGTCTGCTCAATATTTCCTTCTTTTTTCTTCTTTTCCTGCATGAGCAAAAGATTGGTGATAGTTATGTGCAAAACTTTTGACACAGTGAACGAGCTTCTGAAACAAATAGTGGAGGTCAAAAGTTGAGAGACGGCGCTAACATTAATCGATCTCTTCTTGCTTTGGCAAACTGCATAAATGCTCTGGGGAAACAACAGAAGAAGGGTCTAGCTTATGTTCCTTACCGCAATAGGTACTTGAATGGTTGTTATTGTGTTGTGAAATCTTTTACCTAATGTTAACTAATCTAGTTGATTCTTCTTGCAGTAAATTGACACGGATTCTGAAAGATGGTCTGAGTGGTAATTCTCAAACAATAATGATCGCCACCATATCACCAGCTGTCAGTCAGTATCACCATACTGTGAATACCTTAAAGTATGCTGACAGAGCAAAGGAAATTAAGACACACATTCAGGTTAGAGTCCAATATGATGTACTAGTGAAACACAGGACAGTAGGACACTAGAGTCATACTAGAAGATCATCACTTTTTTTTTTGGTGTGAATGTTCAATGCAGTAGATAGTTAAAGTCGAATCCAATTTCTATTATAGAGATCTTCCCATAGCAGAAGGAAAAGTATTCTTCATTGTTAACTATGTTTTAAGATGCAGAGATTGGCACTTCGGAATAAAGAAGTAATATTATAGTAAACCTTGGATAGAGAATGGATGGCTGGAAGGTGGTGTAACAAGAAAAGTAAAGTTGAATAGGTGATTAATCTGATGTTTTTCCAACGGAATAAATTCATTAAGATGGCTTGAGTGTATAAAAGAGGCTTTGCATTCTAGTATTGCAGAGGAATGACACTAATTGCAGTTACTAATGAGAATAGTGCAGGAAGAAGGACGGAGCTTGTAAGAAAAGTTTTTAAAAGAATAAATTAAATTTTAGTCACTAATGGTTTGCCTGGTACTAGCTAGGTTAACTGTATCACCAGATTCATATAAGAAAGTTTTAAAAAGAAGGAATTAAAATTTAGCCCTTAATGGTTGCCTGGTACTAGCAAGGTTTAACTGTATCACCAGATTCATGTAGCTATCCTTCTGGTGAAGGGACAACTAAGGTTGTGGTAAGGTATAGAAGTTGCGCATGGTTGACTTTCTTTTAAATCTACTTTGTTCTTTTGTGATCTTTGGTAAGCTCATTGCCATTTGCCTACTGGTATGGCCCAAGAATCTCTGTGTGACCTATGGTTAAGCGCTGACATCCAATTGAAAGTCTTCTAGTTGCTTTTGTCCCAGTAACTACTCTTAGGATAATGACTGAATTGTTTTATTCATGAGCCTATTGCTGATCGCCATGCTGATTTGGGCATTATAGAATGCAATTCAGGGTGCATGGTACTTGGTTCAGTCTGGTTTCAACTTGGGATTTTTTTTTTTGGTAATAACCTGTGAAATTACCATTAACAACAAATCTTTTTTACACTTAAAAGAGCATCCAGTGTTAGAGCCCCCTTCCAGGAAGGTTGTTCTTAACAACTGAACCTCGAAGCTATCTAAAAAACAAGCTAATTCCACTATTGAGTCCAAAACTAGTTACATAAACTATTAATGAAACAGTTCTCCCTAATTGTAGTCCTGTATCTATGCAGTGATCCTAATCTTTCTCTAATCTCACTTTGAATCTGCTTTATAGTATACTCAGTATTTACAGTGGCATTCCTGAACAATTTCCAGTTTCTGGCTTGCCATGTGTGATAGATCATTGGCCCCCATATAGCAGTCATCACTTCCTTCTTATATTGCCGCCAATGTCTTCTTTTGAACCATTGTAAGCTCTGCATGATCCCTTTCTTCTGAATGGGAATTCCAGCCCAGCTAACCATTGCATTTCTTACTTGAGTTATCCACATACATACTGCAAACAGATGATATTGAGTTTCAGGGACACCCTCCTCACAAAGACAACTGTATGTGTAGCCTATGCAACCTCTCTTTTGTTAGCAGTCTGTCATGGTAGGCAAGCCATACAATTACTCTTTGCCTTGGCATCATAACCGAGTTCCAGATTAGATTAGCTTCCTTCACTCTAATTTGATTCCCCAGCATAGCTACATAGCTCTTTGTCACAGAATAATCACCTTTAGGGGTTAATGTATACTTCCCTCTATGGTACCAGTTTATCATTTGGCCTTTCAATGAATTTAATTTCCTCCAATACCAACTGCTATCTGTTGGTGGTGTATGTTCCCATACACCACCAATGAATTTGTTTGTATAGATCCGCATATTCTGTATACTAATTTATACTTTTGGCTTTGCTCATAGATTTTCTATGCAATGTGATTTGTGTTTTCCTGTTTCATTGCCTTGGAAAAATTGATCTGTCATGTTTGAGTTATCTTCACAAGTTAGTACAAATTCCAGTACGTGTTGCTCATCAGTTCTGATCTGCATTGTTATGCTCTTCAGAAAAATATTGGCACAATCAATACTCATGTTTCAGACTACCAACGGATGATCGATAGCCTTCAAGTAAGCAAGTTGACATTTTTTAACATGTTTACTGGACGTTACAAAATCATGCATGTTTAGAAGAGCTGCTTTTCCTTGTAGAATGAGGTCAGCCATTTGAGGAAGGAATTAGCTGACAAAGAAACACAACTAAGTGCCAAGCCTACTGAAAAAGCCTCAGACGACGAGCTTTCTTGGTTGGACACGTTGAGCCATGAAACCAGTGAAAATGTCCAGGAGAGGATAAATTTACAGAAGGCTTTGTTTGAGATAGAGGAGATGAACATTAGCAACCGTAATGAACTCCAAAATCTTGATGATGCAATTGCGAAACAACAGGTTATGCATCATTCTATGGACGATCTATTTCCCAAACATCTATATGCTTCTGTCTGGCACTAAACATGTGTTAACCAAACATTTACCTATCTTGCACGCAAAGATTTGTATCTTTGGTAGATCAGCTGCTCCAATTTCTTAATAAGCTTCTACTTCATGTCTAGTACTCCCTACGGTATGACTGCACTACTACTGTTTGGAGGATCATTTCCCTAATGTCAAGTAACTCTGATCTTGAAAGTGGGGCACTTAGTCTTTTGCTTCTATTTCATTCCTTTATTTCTTGTCTGATCCAAAGTGCTTTTGAATTTTGCTCTTCAATCATTGAAGATCGCTAACAATGTCTTGTCTTTCTCCTTCTGTATGACGTTAAATCTCTTGAAGATGTCGAATTAAATTGTTCAAGAATTTCTTATTGGATATTTCCTTCTTTTTCAGGCCATTGAAAAGGATGGGGCAGTTGTCCGGGCTCTTAGATCAAGGCGCCAAGTCATTCTTGATAATATTCGTGACAATGATGAGCTCAGTAACAATTATCTGAAGGTGGCTAAGTACTGCTGATGTAGGTTTTATCCCGATCTCTGTTTTTCTTCTTAACACATCAGGAGTTCTAAATCGTGCAGGAAATTGAAGCAAATGAGAAGCGAAGGTGTGAACTCCAAGCTATGATTGATGAAGCCATTAGCAGCAATGGAAACAAGACTTACTTGAGAGTTCTGAGTCAATACAGGCTACTTGTAAACACATATTTTAATTTTTATTCATTTAGTTTAATCCCACCAAAGAAGATATATCAATTATCCAGTTCTCTTTCCACCACAAGATGTACTATGTTCATTGCATTTTTCCTGTTCATGCTTCCACTCATTGGTTTGCTACCTCTGTACTGGCAAGCCCAATGAGAACAAAACAATTATGCAGAAAATTGCTTATCGTAATTTTGACTGAAAATTGATGTACTTTTTGAAACTCACCTTTTTACTGTAATCAATGTAGGGAATTGCTAATACTGAACTTCAGTTTGAAATAGCGATGAGAGATCAAATAATCCACAATCAAAGGGAAGCACAAAAGAATCTGTGGAATTTGCTCCTAAGTTTAGGCCTTGATGAAAAGCAGATCACAGATCTTGCCCTTAAACAAGGAATAACTATTGAAGACTGGACAATGACTGCCCAAATTCAATTATCTGACAGAAGACAGTCACCAAACACAGGAAATGGAACATATACTACCTTATCTTCTTCTCCCCCAAATTTTCAACTTGGTGCCAGCTTGCCACTTGATCAATACTTCTGTCCTAGGCCAACTTCCCTGGGAAATCAGAGACTACCACATATCCATTGCAGGGACGAAGACCACAGTTTTAATTATTTGTATGACTACTCTCCAACAGAAAATACAGAGCTGAACGAACACGAAAGTTTGTTTAGAGATGGGATTTCTTCACTTAATGGAGTTCCTGATAGGCATCAACTTGAATTTTGCAGTTCGTATCCGCCTACATTAAACCAATTTTCTTCATGCAGTGAAAGTGGCATGTTAATGACACCTTCCCATGTGAACTTCAGAAAGCAGCAGCAGCAGCAGCAGCAACAGGTATTATTTCAAACCAATCATTCTGCATTCTGGATGCTCCTGTATTGAGAACTACAGGCCATTTTTGTTCAGAAATGCAACTGTCTCTGTCTCTGTCTCTTCTCCCTCTGTTTGTGTATTTTAGCTACTGTGCCTCTTAGTGTTCTTTTCTCCTGTTTCTATTCTGGATTTTACATTTATTAAACTCACATATCTTGCTCATAGGATATCCGATCAAGCTCTTTGAGGCAGCAAATACACCCAAGCTACCATGCTGAAATCAGAAGCAATGATTACCTTCACCATGGAAGGACGATGGTTCGCAGGGTATCAAGCGGAGGTCGGTTTCACAGTAGCTCCTTAACCCAGAACTTTGCCTCGCTCAACTCTAATCATGTATTCCCAAAACTTGCGCAATTTAACCTGCAAGATGTGCAGATGTTTCCTTCAAATGATACAACCAAGCAAGTTTCATTTAGTTCCAATAGCCTCGAAGCTCAGCCACCAAGATTTGTTTAAACCTTCTATTCTTTCATTTGATTCCTTTTTCAGTTTGTCCCTCCAATTGTACATATTATAGGTAGTGTTAAAGATTTTATAGCCATTTAGTGGTTCCAGTAGTTGGCAGATATTCAATTCATTCGACTCTTGTAAGGAAGTAAACAATGTAGTTCCTGATCCAGAAAAAGAGAAAAAGAAAAGAAGAAAAGTAAAGACAATGGCGGTGCATACTGGTGCTGTTGTACATACTGCAGTAGTATAAAATATTTGGAAGTTGCTAGCAGTTGATGAAACAGTTCAATGTCGCTGAGTCCCAATTTTCTGCAAGGCTCTTGGAGAATTCCCGACGACTTGGTAAACCGTTGCTGGTTTTGAGTTCTGCTATTGGTCTTATAGCATAAAAAGCTGATATAGAAGTGTTGGTTCCTCTGCATCTTTGGTTGTTGATACTTGAAAGGTCCTGCTTAGCAGATGATAGCCTGAAGAAAAGCTTTTATTCACCAAAGTTTATGGTGTCCTCTAATAGTTAAATCATTTGTTTATTTGTAAGTCCGTCATTAAAAATCTACTCCGTTTGTTAGCTTAGTTGTACTATTGTGGTACTTCCATGATGATGCGGGTTCCAATTCCCCCTTCAACTCTAATCCTACTATTGTCACAACAAAGAAAAAATATGCGTTTTCCACTCTATAGAAACACAAGTATTTTCTTTTTCTTTTTGGACGAAGATGACGTGCACGCGGGTCCAGGTCACCTAGTGGGATCCCTGGAAACGTGCCTAGTCCAAGGTTCAAATAAGTCTAATAATATGCGCGGGGCGTGAGAGAGAAGGGGGTGGGTTGTCATAGTACCAAAACTCAAAAGTAAGGTGTTTCAAAAAGAATCAGATAGTACCTTTTTAAATATATGCACGTATAATTCTCCTTTCTGTTTCTTTTCTTTTTTCCTTTAAATATTTTTAAAATGCTTTCGTATAATGAAAGGCAGGGGTTATATGTTCTATCAAGGCAATTTGCTAATATTGGAGATTGAAGTTGTCTCATTCAAAGTAATCGACATAATATTGAAACGTTCAATTACTACTCTCGCATTGTTGATAATTGCACGCTGCTGTTAAGTGGTAACTTAGCTGTTTGAAGTTTGCTGACAAAATACGCCTATAGTATAGAGAAAAGAAATCAAGTGACGGATAAACTTGCTAAAAATAAAAGCCGGATAAATACTCTTGTTAAATTAGTTTATTTTGATTCCTCACCTTACGAAAATAGAATTCCTCAATTCCCCACCTTATGTTGTCTAGAAAGGTCCAATATGTTCCTTTATGGATTCAATGGAAAAAGAAGAGAAGAGAGCAATGCCTAACCAGACAGCTAGAGTTATGCCGGGATTTATCCAAGATTGAGGTTGTCCCACTGCAACATTAAACATTAAACTCCACGGCGGCAAATATCAGTTTAACAGTCGCTAAAACTTCCCCTTTCTTAAACATTTCAAAAACCCTCCTCCGCCACTCACGATGGCTTCAACTGTCGACCCTCCAAAATCATTCAAACCCTACGAGCTCAAATACACGCTCTCCGGCCACAAACGCGCCATCTCCAGCGTCAAATTCTCCGACGACGGCAGACTCTTAGCCACCTCCTCCGCCGACAAAACCGCCCGGACATGGTCCGTCTCCGACGGCTCTCTCCTCCACGAATTCGAAGGTCACGAACAGGGCATCTCCGACGTGGCATTCTCCTCCGACAACCGTTACCTAGCAACTGCCTCCGACGACAAAACTGTCCGATTATGGGACGCTACTACCGGTTCCCATGTCAAAACCCTAACAGGTCACACAAACTATGTGTTCTGTGTTAACTATAACCCTCAATCGAACTTGTTGGTTTCTGGTTCTTTTGATGAGACTGTTAGGTTATGGGATGTGAAGACTGGGAAGTGTCTTAAGGTTCTGCCGGCGCATTCAGATCCTGTGACAGCTGTAAATTTTAATCGGGATGGGTCGTTGATTGTGTCAAGTAGCTATGACGGGTTGTGTAGAATTTGGGATGCTTCAACTGGGCATTGTATGAAGACCATTATTGATGATGAAAATCCACCTGTTAGTTTTGTCAAGTTCTCCCCCAATGGCAAATTTATACTCGTTGGCACTTTGGATAATACTCTGGTAAGTTTCTGCTTCTTAATGCTGTTTCCAGAATTCCCTTTTTGTTCCTCTCATTTGCTATTCAGTTGAATTAGATGTAAAGGTTGAGTCTTGGTAGCTTTTGTTTGAAAAAAACCATAGTTTTTTGGTGAAGTTATCAGCTGTTTTGTTTTGTTATTTTCTATGGAGTTGAAAGTGGATTTACGTCTGAAAGACTGTAAAGTTCATTCTGTAGGAATCCTCATATACATGATTATGTTCAAGTTACTCGAGTTAATTGCCAAAGTTGGATTCTTTTGAGCTGATTAGGGTGCAAGAGCTCTGTAGTTTATGCTGTGGCGAAATTAGGGCTTGCTGATAAAATGCTTAAGATGCATATGGTGATCAAGTGCTTCAGTCAGAACATATAGTTTTTTGTGTGCTTTTCCGTGGCACTGGAAACTGTTCTTAGGGGCAACTAAGAGTTGCTGAAGAGTTTTGTTGCTTGCATTTAGTGGAGTAAGTAAGGAGCTCTAGTTATAGTAAAAAAGATGTATAGTACACAACCAGGACCTAACTAGTTGGTTAGAAGTTTGTTATTGATTATTGTGTCATGTGATAATCATGAGATGTTTTCTTGTTACTTATGTCTTCTGAAATTTTTATTAGTAAATGTAATCGAGATGGAACATACCTTTGGTGTATACTAACTTTGCACTCATATTTTATTTTATAATCCAAGATTGGTGTAGTTAGTCATCGACTTAACCATTTATATTGTTTGGAGTTGATGGGAGGAAAATCTACTTGAAATCCTGTTATAATGGATCAGAAAGGCTCCCAATTCTTGCCTTTCTGGTTGGTCACGATAATTTTCTTTTGCTAAAAAGCATCCACTTGTACCTTTGGCCTAGTGCGGTGGCTTTTGCATTATGCAGGTCTGACATTCTGTATTATGCATTACGTATCTACTCATGTTTATTTAGCAGGTATAAGTTGAACACATACATAAAAACATGTCCAAGATTTCTAAGATATTTATTTTATCTTTTTTCTTAGTTAAGAGATTGAGATAACCCATCTAGTTCTTCTCTCAAGAGAAGTCAAAGTGAAACTGGTAAGAGGAACTAGGACTTCTGAAGTATGCCATGCACAGGGGTGTCAAGTCCAATCCAAAAAAATATAATCTGCCCAACCCACCCTCCAAATGTTAACAGGTTGGGCGAGTTCTAAAATATTCACTGGTCAGAATTGGCTATGCCCAAATTAATCCGTGCCAAAAAGCGGTTCAGATTGGGCTAGTATAAGTCGCCCAAATCAATCTGTGAAGGCTGCCCAAATAGGTCTCTTTCGCTTCAGTCTTCACTTTTTTATCGGATCTCCAGCAGATCTACTCGCCATCTCTCTCTGGCGAATTCCTCACATTTTCTATAAAGGGTGAAATTGAGGTGTAAGTTACCTCTTTCTGTCACATGCATTCTCATGTGTAGAAGAGAGAAGTCCACTGGTCTGTGTAGTCTTTTATTACTTCAGAAGTCTCTTTCGTCACTCTTAGCTTAGACATTGTACAGGAGCTAATTTAGTGTCTTATTAGAAACTGTACCACTTTTGTCATCTTTTGTATATCTGCATCTCTGGATGCCTCATTAATACAATTTCTTACTTCTTAAAAAAAAAGTCTCTTTTGTCACTCTAAACTCACAGATCTTTTTAGAAGCATAGACTTTCGAATATCGAGATTCTATCTTCTCACCAAGAAATGTGATAAGCTAAAGTTGGAAATTTCTGGTAACCCGTCGGTGAACCCAATGTTATTCCTAGTGGGTTGTGTTTTTTCATGCGGTTTTTATCAAACTTTTGTTCCATAATTATCCTTGGTATTTGAGTAATACGGTTCATTTGGAAGTATGGTAAACTTGGTTGGACTTTCTTCATGGTTATGCTTCAACGCAAATTTCTTAGTACTCCTTTGATCTGTTGGAATTAGTTTAAAATTCTCTTGATTTATCGAAGAAAGTTTACGAAGTTCGGCTCCTTTCCCTATAATGGATGCTGTTTTACAGAACGAGTGCTTTTGGCTTAGCCATGATTTAGAAGTTTGAAGAAGTTACGGTGTTGTACCAAAAGCAAAATTTCTATTTTCATCCCTGTTTTTCCTCGGATGGACCTAGTCAGTATGAAAAGGAGGCAATAGAGAGAAGCAAAAAGGAGGTTGAGTCAAGTTAGAGGGATTGGCTATGACCTATTGTTTAACCTTCATGACTCAACCCATCTTGACGCAAAGAGACTTTGGGCGGGTTGGATTATGATCCAGCTAGTCAATTTATCCCATTTGACCTTTGGAAGTTGGCCCACTTGACACTCGTATCCACGCGTATCCGATTGCACGAAATGGTGTATAGGTCCTTTGGCTTTTGTCATGCTTAAAGGCACAGTTACTCATCATTAGCTTTGATATTGTAATCATGCTATGTGTTGCTTCCTTACGCACACGCAAGTATACGTGATCGACAAGTAATATAGGACAATGAGTCCGGATTATCGTACCCAAGGGACTTAAGTTTAACTACTTTAGAACAACTAATATTGTTATTTTATCAAGCAATGAGCAAGTTTAGTATATGATTTAGTCTAAATTATAATTCTAATTTAACCTATCAATAGCAAAAGAACAATATTGTATTTTGATATCAATAAAACAAAGATTCCAGGGTTGTGATTATATTCCCAATCGTATTGTGTTCTAATTGACTTATCGTTCATATAGTTAATGTAAGATTGCTAATTAATCGATAATGATTCTCATAGCCTTCTTCCGAAGTACTATTCGCCTATTCCTAACAAGATTAATGCCTATATTCCTATGGAATTAATCTAGCAAGAATGCATGAAGAACACGATTTATATAATTAAGCATGACAATTAAGTATATTTCTATCTAAATCGCGAATCCGCTCTTTTTAACAAAGTTAAGAACATGCTTTCTTCAATTCTCATTCTAATCTAAACATAGTTTTCCCAAACATAGCATAGATAATTGATAGAACTTAATCGATGGCCAAAACAATTAAGCAATTAAACATAGAATTGAAGAAACAATCTTATCCACATTAACTATTTAAAACGAATCCGTCAACTTAGAAACACAAT
>MCJB01023467.1:136583-191794 GCA_002018475.1 Nicotiana obtusifolia
GTCAACTTAGAAACACAATATTCATGGCTAATCACAACCCCAGAACAAGGGATGATTAGCCACTCAGGTTCAACAAAAACAATTAACTAAAGAAGAAAACTAAAATAGAGATACTAGTTTTGATTGATGAACTGAGAATTTGATGATGTTGTTGATGTTTCTAGCCTTCCTTTTGCTCCCAAATTGTGTTGTCTACCTCCTAGATGGGTTTAGGTATGTTTATATAGGAGTTGGGAAGGTTTTGGGGCGGTTTTGGGCCTTCTAGATCGCAAAGGAAACAAAATCCCGTAACCAGTCCCCTTGGGGGCGCTGGGCGCTGTTCAGGGGACTGGAGGCAGTGTGTTTTTGCCTTGCTTCTGTCTCCAGCGCCACAGGCAGCGCTGGGCGCTGGCCTGTGGCCTGGTTCCCTCTTTTGTGCTTCTTTCTTCTTGTTTTGGCTTGCCTTCTCCCCCGATTTCGTCCCCGATTGTTTTAATCTTATTCCTACACATAAAACACATTATATTAGCATGAATCGATATGATTTAACATTCAAATCCAAACAATCAAGAGTTAAAATATGGGATAAGTTACATTAATTTAGTACTTTTATACCCATTATCACTATGTGCAACCATGTTAGAAGTCTTAAGGTAACTCCATTTGACATCTCAAAAGTAGCATGAAGAGATACTTGACTGGATTTATCAACGAACTTCTTTCTCTCTATGATTGTGGAAGTGCTACTCAGACCTTGATCTCCCCATACTCCTGCCTATCTCACCCCAACTTAATAAATTAAAACGAAGCTGAAATGTCTATAACCTCATGTAAGGGTTGGCTATACAAGCTTTGTTGTCTACTTATCGAAAACCAAAAACCAGCTTCCAGTTGTTCCATTCTACTGTCCAGTTCTTGTGGTGATTTATTCCCCTGAAAGGGATCTTGGTTGTGAACTCTTCATCAGCTGTTCCATTCTAGGGCTTCATCCTCATGCTTATCGCTCTTCCACAACAAATTCTCTAACCTAGTGCCCAAGACATATCAATGTGGAGAAATTTTACTTTTGTGGCAAGTCATAAATTATGAAAAAAGATGAACTTGAGATACTTTGATAACTTTTGTTCTTCGTTCATATATTTCTCCGTGCATAATCTTTTAGGCAAAAGTCGATTATTAGAAGGAAAAGCTGATGATTGAAAAAGAACCTGAAAATTCCATTGCATCTTTTTGGAGATGAGGTGGAAAATTTCCTTTTCTTTTGATGAATAAAGTAAAATGTCAATAATATCAGACAAGGTAAGATGGTATCAGAAGTATGTATCCCAGCTATCCATACAAGGGGGAACCTCCACTTTACTCCAAAATAAAGATAAGAGCAATCCTTAATACTCCTAAACTCGTTCTTGTCTGCATTTCTTTTGCTCCAAATAAGCCTAAGAAAACATAGTGGTGTCCTCAAAGTTGCCTTCCTTTCCCTGTCGATCTCCTGAACTGTCTATCTTGAGAGAAAGCTGCTTCCCCTGTTGTTTATAACAGCCAAAAGATCTTTAACTAAGAGAAAACCACGGTTGAGCTTTTGCGCACCTGGGTGCTTTGATATCTATGAAATGCATGGTTTGGAGTTATTTATTCAAGCTTTGTCTGATTCTGATTTCTCTATGAACTGTGATATGAGAGTCCATCTCATCTTTTTATCTTACCACAAGACATGCTCTTTTGGTTTATTTGAGAAATCACAAGTTATGGTCTTTTCTGTTGGTTGCTTGCAACTTTTGAGAGATGGCTAGTCTCTGATCTGTGAAATTTCTTCTTGCCTGTTTCCTCAAGCCATCTGTTCAGTAAAGCAAACTTCTACCATGAATTTGTTGTGACAAAGTTGACATGGTGCTTCAAGAATTTTCCATCATTCTTTTCTTCTCAAAGTACAGCTTCCTCTACTAATGAACCATTACATCTTGGCAGATGTGTTCCATATGGTATTCAAATACTATTTTCAAAATGAAGATTTTGGTATTGCTTAATTTCAAAATGAAGTATATGCACTGTTTTACAAGTTCCATCGGTTAGAGAATGAGTCGATATACCTCTGTATCTATTGTAATGCCTCTGCAAAATTTTCATCGTTCAGATACTTCTACTTAACTACTTTTCCAAAAAATAAATAAAAAGGAAACTGCTAATTAACACGCACCCTGACCTTTATATACTTTTTTTCTTTTCCCTTGTTTTGCAGAGGCTTTGGAACTTCTCGACGGGGAAAGTTTTGAAAACTTACACGGGCCATGTCAACTCAAAGTACTGCGTTTCATCAACATTTTCCATAACAGATGGGAAATATATTGTTAGTGGTTCCGAGGATAATTGTGTATATCTGTGGGAGCTTCAGTCAAGGAAGATAGTTCAAAAATTGGAAGGTCATACTGATACCGTAATTTCTGTAGCATGCCACCCCACACAGAACATGATTGCTTCTGGTTCTCTTGGGAATGACAAGACAGTGAAGATCTGGACTCAGGCTCAGGCAGAAAACAGTGAAGATATGACTTAAGCATTTGTGCATAAATCAGGTGATGTAGCAGAATAACTGCATGTTACTTGCCTTGCATGTGAGAATCGGTTATTATCAGTCTCTACATGAGGTAAAACCTCTGTATCTTTTAGTCCTGGTAGTTGTAATGTAGTAGTTCTTTCAGCTTTTGTCTAAGTTATTGTATTCCAGGAATTTGCTTAACTAGATGAATATGTCTATCAGATTTATGGAAATTGTATCAGAGTTGGAACTTCTGCTTCGTCGTTCACCCTTCCCCTTCCCCTTCCCCTTCCCCTTCTCCCTTCCTCCACCCCACACAAAAAAAAAAAGAAAAAAAAAGAGAATTTTTTTTTCCATTGTTGCTGTGTGCTGAACTATGTTATAATACTAGTTTTTTACATTTGTCAGTTTGCACCTCCACATGAATGAGCTTTTCGTAGATCAGAAGAAATGCAGTAGCATAAGGATGGCTGAGTTTGCTTTATTGCTCGGACTGCTACTTTAGGATTAAGGTTGATGCTGTCTGTCTCTGGGATTCTGATTTTTTAGATGATGTGGAAAATATTTCTGGTTGTTAAAACTTAAATAATCTTGTTAATATCTGTATAAGTTTAACAAGTTTTGGTCTACGCCTTCTTTTTTTAGTCAACATTATGAAGTTGTGCTTCTTTTTTTTTAATTGTTGCGAATGGGGTCTATATGTATTTGTTAATTGTTATAAACCTGTTAGGTGATAATGTGATCATGTTTGTAAGAAGGGTGGATTTTCAAATTAATATACCCAGAACGAGAGAACATGGAAGAAAAGCAAACAGTGTTAATTGTGGAGAAGAGATTATAGATGTTTTGGGTTTGGGTAGAAAAGTAGTCGTGCAGTACTTGATGATTCGGGCAATCTCGTGATCCTCTTCATTAATAATTTTAATAGAAGGGTTTTTATTCACTTTGAGTTGAGTTTGTAGTTTAGTGATTACAACTTGATAATAGTATATATCCAATCTATTGGTATTTGGTGTATGCTATTTTGACTCGAATTCAGAGTGAACATGAGATAACTTATTTCAATGCTGATCAACTTGTTACCGAGTCGAGAGAGATTATAAAATTTTACAAGATGAAGCTTTGGTCGTTTATATTAGATGTGAAGCTTTAGTAAAATATAATTCCTGGGATTTGATTTGACCAGAATCCGAATTAGGTTTAGTCGTTGACGCTGATAGTGATAGACAATAAATGATGAAACTATAATTGTTAAAATTCGTGGAGATAGTGCTTGAATTATGAGCTGGGTCACATGAAAATGCACGTAGATCAAATGGAGAGAGATTTATATATTTTATATTCCGAGCTAATTGATTCTTTTACTTCATCTGTCAAGGAGATCTGCGAACGGATCAGAGAATAGAAAAAAGAAGAAATAGTTCAAGCTAATTAGTTAAGTTTGAATAGAAGAAAACCATCTTTTCTCTATTATTTACGTTTTAACATATGCTATAAGACGGGCAATATATTTAAAAGAATAGAATAATTGCGATACATATGAGACGAAAACTCAATAGATCAGGTGAAGAAAAAAAAACCCATTGACATCCTATCTCAGTAAATAAATATGAGAGAACATTCACGCTGTATAAATGTATATCTACGCTCCATGCTGTAAGATATTCGGAAAATCGGCGATCTTAAGTTTCAAAAGAGCCAAAATTAATGGAAATAAATAAAGAAAGAGAAAATAGAAAAGGAAAGAAAGAAACGAGATGCATCTCCTAACTACATAAATGGAGATGTTCTTTTATATAGAAAACGGCACTATGGTATCAAGAATTTTGTGAAATTATAAGAATTTTATTTAACTTGTGCATAATGCATATACATAAAAGAGCAAGAGCAGCATTCCTCAAGGACTTTAAACAAGACATATATTATACCTTAGTATTTGCTGCAATACCGTATTTGATTCACAATTTCGTACCCGATTTCAATATTTTCTGTGATTAGCTAGCTTTTTCTATATAATTGCTTATGACTTTCCAGTGCATGTATTTTTTGTTTAGTTATCAAATGATGAAGATTGATAAAGACAAGATCCTGTTTACACAATTTTCATTCAAACTATTGCTCCGCCACGGAAGTTTTAACATATTTACTGAAAAGCAAAGGTTATATATTGTGAGAAGCATTTAAAAAATACTTCCGAAGATTAAAAAGAAAGAAGAAAAAGATTAATAGAAACAACTATAATGATAATAACCGTATCACTGTAAGTATGCACATTTTTTAAAGTTTAATTTATGTATGCTAATGGTGCAAAGAATTATCAGGCGATATTATCGTATTTTAACTTGTAAGAAGATGGATCATTATAATTTTGGCCGATTTGGCATACCTTCCAAATTGGACTTTGCTTTAATTTATCAATTAGGAAACCGTCACGAGCTTGCGTGGTGCTAAACCAGAACTGAAAATAGCCATTTTAACTTGAAAGATGGAAACATTTCGCTCGTGGCATTTAAAATATTCATTTCTAATTGCAACTACCTTTTCACTTTGATTGAAAATAAGTATCCTTCCCTTTAACTTTTAGTCAATCTAAGATTCTCCTCCTACTCTTAATTTGGTTCTAATATAAAATGCACTGGCATCACGACTAATGCCTTGTAGCAACTCTCAAATTACTTCACCATTTAATGGACAATTCGTCTCTAAGATGGTGTTCAAGAATGGTAAGAATATACAACAAATTAATCCATAGATAATTATTATACGAAATATACTTAATTTGTTTTGTATGATTTGCAGGGCGAGGCCGGAGCCTATTACTCAGATGAGAAGAAATCTGTTGAAGATTTCACTACTCAAAAATCCACAATTTCAGAGGATGGAGAAATTAGAGAAGTATCTCTATCTCCAGATAGTCATGCTTATTCTCGTTCTAATTATTTCAATCAGGAAATCAAAAGTGAAGTCAGCAAGTTCGATTTTTCCCTCATTACCCCTTTGGAAAATTGCCCAATTGATTCCAAAAGACCTGCCGCAAATCAGCTCAAAATGAATTCTAATATGCTTTCTTTTACAAATAATATGGATTCGGTCCCTAATCACCAAAGCTTTAAAATAGAAGCAGTAGATGAGATGTACTTGTGTGATTCAGATCACAAGTATTTTCAATTTCTGAAGTCTAAAAGTGGCTACGATCTAAAGGATAGCCAAGCCACGAAATTGGGACGAGGTCAGAAAAGAGAGAGACTTCCTTCAGTTGACCACGATCACATTATTGCAGAGAGGAAACGCCGAGAAAAACTTAGCCAGAGGTTCGTCACACTTTCTGCCATTCTTCCAGGTCTTAAAAAGGTAATCATTTTTCTCCTCAAATTCGGTTTTACATACTAGAATTAATTAGTTTCTGGATTTTCAGTATAAAGTTCACTAAAAATACTGAAAAAATTGGGCTATGAAATCATAACTCGAACAGGTGATGGTTTCAATGGTTGAAACCGAAATTCTGAACCCATAAGATTAAAATTCTAAATTCGCTCCTATTAGGTTGCTGACGAAGTAATAACTATTTCATTGTTTATTTATAACAATATGAAAGAGTTTTGAGTTTGTATGCACTAACAGTTGTGAAAGATTATTTACTTGCTCAGATGGTTATACTAAGTTAATTAGTACATATGGGTAACTCGAGGGAGATAGTAACTAATTTACTATAATAGATTAAACTATATTGTTCATATACAAAATGTGTACACTGTAAGTATACATATTTTAAATTGGATTTAAGCTATATACTGATAGTGTAATGATCTTTTTACATTGTTAGTATGGTTTATAATTTAACCTATAGCAAATTATTTAACGTTTTCTAGATTATTAATTAATGTGTATCATAGAACTTAAACTCTAAAATAAAGTAAAAAGGAGTAAATTACAAAATGAGGGTAAAGATTTTTAGCATATTTGTTTGTAAATACTGACTGGTAGGTGGACAAAGCTTCAATTCTTGAACAAGCAATCAGACATGTGAAAGAGCTTAAGGAAAAGGTGCAACAGTTGGAAGAAGAGGAAAAGACAAGGTCCCAGGAATCAGTTACGTTTGTCAATAAATCTCAGCTGGAAGAAGTTGATCATTCCTCTTCTTCATCTGATGAAAACAATCATTGCTCCTCTGGCGACGCAGATATTGAAGTGAGATTCTCAGATAAGAATGTATTGATCAGAATAACCTGTGAGAGGCGCAATGCCTTCGTCCTTAACATCCATAACCAAATAGAGAAGCTTCATCTTTCTATTGTTCAAAGCTGTATGATGCCATTTGGGAAACAGGCCATTGATGTCACTGTTGTCGCTCAGGTATTAACCACTAATTTACTCCACCCTATTTACCAAACCATTAAATTGTAAAAAAGAATAGGAAGAGAATATTTTTCTTAGAGAATGCTCAAGTTGTATTAGGCTACTTAAGGCCACTTGAGATGATTATAATCATCAATTACATCTCTATTTATACCACTCAAAAAATTAATTTAAAAGTCTTGCACAAATAACTAGATACATGTATCACAATTCACTAGATACATGTATCACAAACTTTTAAAAGATTTCTTGAAAAACTAAGAAATGATATTGAAAGATTAAATGATATTCTTGAAACAATAAAGATCTCCTAGAAAACATAAAAGTCAAGGATAATATCCTTGTGAATGCATTAATTCCAACACTTCCCCTTAATTCATTTGCTTGACAACTCCAATGCGTTCTCGAAGATAGCAAAACTTTTCTCTAGGAAGTGCTTTGGTGAAGATGTCAGCAAGTTGTTCTCCTGTTTGGCAATAATGCAACTGAATTTCACCTTTCTCTTGTGCTTCTCGGATAAATGGTACTTGATGGAAATATGCTTCGATCTTTCATGGTTGACCGGATTCTTGGCAATAGCAATCGCTGATTGTTATCGAAATACAAAACAGTCCTTTCATTTTGTTTTTCACCAATATCTTCAAGAATTCTCTTGAGCCAAATAGCTTGAGAAGTAGCCTTAGCTGCTGAGACATATTCTGCTTCGGCAGCGGATTGAGCAACAACACTTTGCTTTTTTGACATCCAAGAACAAATGCTTGAACCAAATAAGAAAGCATAACCAGAAGTACTCTTCATGCGTTCTATACTTCCAGCCCAGTCACTATCAAAATAGCCAATTAAGTCCAAATCTCCATCAAATTTGTACATTATTCCATAATCCATTGTTCCTTGCAAGTAGCGTAGAACACGCTTTGCAGCTCCAGAATGCACTTGGCTTGGTTCTTGCATGAATCTGGATAATAAACTAGCATCAAACATAATGTCAGGTCTTGTTTGAAGTAAGATATAGCAGGCTTCCAATCAAGCTCCTGTAAAGTGAGCTATTAGCTTTCTCTGCTCCATAATCTTTTCTGAACTTCTCATTTACTGCTAGTTGTATGGCCACAGACCTGCAATCCATCATTTTAAATTTTTGAAGAATGCTTTTAGTATACTTCTTCTGAGAAATAAAAATTTCTTCTTCCACTTGAGAAACTTCAATGCCCAAGAAATAATGTAGCAACCCAAGATCACTTATTTCATAGGTTTGCATCATATCTTGCTTGAATTTCTGCATCATCTTCAGATCAATTCCTGTAAAAATCAGATCATGCACATAGAGGCAAACAATGGTAATGCTGCCATGTTCTTGCTTCACATACAAAGTGACTTCGCTTTTACTTCTCTGAAAATTATTTTTCAGAAAGTATGTATCAATTTCATTGTACCAGGCTCTTGATGCTTGCTTCAGCCCATAAAGAGCCTTTTTTTAGCCCGTACACCTTCTCTTCTCCCCCTTGAACAAAAAATCCTTGAGGTTGCTCAACATAAATTTCTTCATCAAGTTTTCCATTTAGAAATGCAGACTTAACATCAAGTTGAAAAATCTTCCATTTCTTTTGTGCAGCAACAACAATCAAGGTTCTAATTGTCTCAAGACGTAAAACTGGAGAGAAAGTTTCATAGAAATCAATACCTGGATTTTGCATGAAACCTCTAGCAACCAACCTTGCTTGTGCTTTTGAATTTCTCCTTCTTGATTGAGTTTGATATTGTAAATCTATTTTATACTTACAACTTCTCTTTCTTTGGGTACATCCACAAGCTCCCAAGTATTATTTTTCTCAATCATCCAAATTTCTTCTACCATGGCTTTCTTCCAAACATCATGCTTTATTGCCTCCTCATAATTTTCTGGCTCAATACAGGCAAAGTTGCATCTTTGATAGATGTTACTCAACATTCTTGTTCCTCTTGGAGGTGGTTCTCATCTTCTGGATCTGAGATTTCTCCCCCTCGAGGGACATCTTCCTCTTTCTCATCCTTTTCTTGACTTGGCACATTTAAAGAAATGATAGAAGTATTCTCCACCTTTTTATCTTTCCATTCCATGCTGTTTTTTCATCAAAAATGACATCTCTACTAACAACAAGTTTGTTAGTTTTGACATCGAGAAGCCTATAGCCTTTTGTCACATCACTATAACCAAGAAATATGCATTTTTGATTCTTTTCATCCAATTTTGTTCTTTTTTCAGCAGGTATATGAGCATAACAAACACACCCGAAAATTTTAAAATGACTTATAGAAGGTTTCATTCCACTCCAAACTTCAACTAGTGTATTGTCCTTCAATGCCTTTGTCGGGCACCTATTAAGGATGTACATTGCTGTATGTACTGCTTCTGCTGAAAAATATTTTAGCAACCCTTTCTCATTTATCATCGTTGTAGCCATTTCAACAATGGTTCTGTTTCTCCTTTCAGATACACCATTTTGTTGAGGAGTGTACCCTGCTGTAAGTTGCTTCTCAATGCCTTCATTTTTGCAATATTCTTCAAATTCTCGGCTTGTGCATTCACCTCCTCTGTCGCTGTGAATGGTTTTGATGCTGTAGCCTTTTTGCAACAAAGGCTTTAAATCTCTTGAATGTAGCAAATATTTCTGACTTTTCTTTCAAGAAATAAACCCAATCCATTCTTGAAAAATCATCAATAAAAATTAGAAAGTACCTTTGGCTTCCCAGAGATGGTATCTTCATTGGTCCACAAATGTCTGTATGGATTAATTCCAAAAGTACACTTGCTCTCCAAGACTTCCCTTTTCGAAAAGACTTTCTATGTTGCTTTCCCATAATACAACTTTCACATGGATCCACCTTAGCATGTATCTCAGGAAGGCCTTGCACCATGTCTTTTTGCTTCAGAAGCTTCAAACCATGAAAATTCAAGTGACAAAACCTTTTGTGCCAAAGCCATGAATCATCTATAACTTCATTTTTGAATGCATGTAATGAAGTTGTAAAGGAAAGTTCTTTTTATCATCTTTACTTCAACAATGACTTGATTTGGCTCAATTTTGTCATAAATTCTACAACAATTATCTCTAAACACAAGAGAATAACCATTTTCCATGAGCTGACCAACACTAAGCAAATTTTCTTCCAAGTCAGGAACATAAAGGACATCATGCATTTGCTTACCGCTCCCTTTTCTGTTGATCGAAATGGTACCTTTACCTTTTGCATCAACTAAGGCTCCATTCCCCATTCTCACTTTAGGAGTGATACTGCGATTAATTGAGAGGAAAGCCTTTTCATCTCCAGTCATATGATTGGTACAATCGCTATCAACATACCACTCATTGCTTTTTTCCGAAACATCAGATTGAGAAGCGTAGAAAAGATTTTCTTCCTTTTCTTCCTCCTTTCCTTTACAGAAATTTGCTTGTTCCAGTTGCTTGTGCCTGCAATCCTTCTCAATATGGCCAAACTTTTTACAAAAGTTACATTGGGGCTTTCCTTTGTGCCAATATTTTTCTGCATTATGATTAGTCTTTTTGCAAATTTTACAAAAAAGACTAGTACTTTTCTCACCTTTTTGTTCAACCTTCTTAGTAGAGCCATCACGATCCTGCTTCTTTTTTGGATTATACTTCTTTTTTTGTTGATTCTTTGAGAAATTTTCCGAATTCTCATTGGTTCTGGACTGGAAAGCCGTCTCTTTGGGTTGATTATCACGAAAAAATCTTCGCTTCTCGTGTGCATGAAACGATCCAACTAGCTCTTTGATGGAAAGCTTAGAGAGATCTTTCGTCTCCTCAGTGATAGCAATAATATACTCACACTTTTCTGTGACACTAATTAGAATCTTTTCCACAACTTGTTGGTCAGAAGTTTCATCACTATGATTTCTCATTTCATTAACAATATTCATGACCCTTGTGCAATATTCATCTATTTTTTCAGATTCTATCATCTTCAAATTTTGAAACTCTCTTCTAAGAGTTTGAAGATTGATAGTGCATACCTTTTCGTCACCATACACCGCAGCTTCCAGAAACTCCCAAGCTTGCTTTGCAGTCTCACAAGTAGCAAGTTTTGCAAAAAATGCTCTTGAGACTCCGCTTAGCCTCAAGATTTTTCAACTCTGCTACTGAAAGTTCACCATCGTCTTCTGGCTCTTCATAACCATTTGCAATAATAGTCCACAAACCTTCAGCTTTCAGATAAGTTCTCATTCTTATCTTCCAGTATTCAAAGTCATTTCCATCAAAAAATGGAGTAAGAACAACTGAAGAATCAGCACCATCATTTGTTTTAGATGCCATAAATTTTTTCTTCACCTAACCCCAGATTAAGAACGAAAATTGCTCTTGATACCAATTTGTAAGAAAGAATAGGAAGAGAATATTTTTTTTTAGAGAATGCTATTAGGCTACTTAAGGCCACTTGAGATGATTATAATCATCAATTACATCTCTATTTATACCACTCAAAAAACTAATTTAAAAGTCTTGCACAAATAACTAGATACATTTATCACAAACTTTTAAAAGATTTCTTGGAAAACTAAGAGATGATATTGAAAGACTAAATGATATTCTTGAAACAATAAAGAACTCCTAGAAAACATAAAAGTCAAAGATAGTATCCTTGTGAATGCATTAATTCCAACATAAATGCCATATTTGGTTATACTGATCTAAATTATAAATTTGTAAGTATTTGATTTATATATACCAGCAATGTAAAATTTTATGGACGGTTACCTGAATTTAATATTTAAGTGACTCTAACATTGTAAAAATTCTTTTACTCAGTCAGTGTAGTGTAGAGTAGTTAAACTCAATTTTGTTGAATTTAAATTTTATGTACTGGCGCTGTAAATTTTTTTATAAAATCAAATCACGGAGAATAATGTAATTGTAAGTAAATTTCTAACATAATCATTAATAGGAACATAGTAGTGTTAATAAGTAATCTACTGTATTTTACATGTTAAACAACATTAATAAATCCATTTATAATTCCTTGTAGATGGATGACAGTTTCTGCATGACGCTAAAGGATCTTGTGAAGCATGTTCGAATGGTCACTGCGAGGCTAATGACCCAACCATAATTAACTTTTCTGAAATATCAGAAAATCTTGGAGAAGCAAAGCGAGTTTGGGATTTTCCTTCACATATTTTGTGCGATCGATTTTGCTACGATCACCTTCATTGGTTTGTAAGATATGGTTATCTCCTTGGCTACATGAAGCTTATTTCTAAGTAAACTTATTAAAGTAAAATATCCTACGTTAAGTAAAGATAGTTATGTGTGGGTGTTTACATAAGTAAAGGCCTTACTTTAAACTAAAAAAAGATCCGGCTTGTTATGTATCACACAGTAAAATTACTTTATCTGAAATTTCCCTATTATAATTCTTGATTCGTGTACGATTTCCATATTCAGCTTTCGGTTTTTTTTTTATTTCTTCATAAGTCAAAACTTTCTGAAAATTATTGGTCAACACTTCCTGTCAAAAACGATAAGAAACACCAAGCCAAATAAACAATGCAGGAATATAAGATGTTTTCATTTGGGGATAAATACCAGGTGATTAAATTTTCAACATAGAAACACTAATCAAAGTATATAGACTTCAAATCGAGCTTAAGAGTTTCCTTACGCGAGTAAAATTTAAAGGGCTAAGAAGATTAAAAAAAATGTAAATATCAAATTTTATTAGAATGACTTTTTTTTAAAAAAAAATAAGACAATCACTCAAGCTTTCATCTCCTGTGGTATAGTGGGGTTTGGCTCGGACCCCTACCTCGTCGATTATATTAACAAAATAGTACAACCGAGGGGACATAAACCTTACCTCTGTGGTATCGTTCCTACCGTGAAAGGAAAGGTCTATGGGCAAAAATACAATTAGTAATCCCCTTCCTCCTATTATACACAACTTAACTAGCATAAAAGTTTGGACTTTTCATAACTAATTCTAAATGAGGGTACTCGCCATTTATCCATTAAGAAAGAACCTTTGGCAGCTTTGGGATTTGCTGGGAATTCGTATGGATGATGTCTTCTGTTGATGTAGTGGCATTTTTTGCAAAACAATCAGCAACCTGATTTGCCTCTCGATAGCAATGACTGATAGAGGCATTAGTGTGTTCTAAGATCTCACTGATGTCTTCAATCTCCTTCCTTAGTGTATAGTTGTGCAATTTCTTCGCTTCGATTCCGCCCCTAAAACTAGCTCCTACTCCTCCTCCTAGCTCCTACTCCTCCTCCTTCTTCTTTAGGATAGGATCCTCCTTGGTCCTTTTTACATAACACTCTCGGCCGCCCAAGAGGACTGGCTATCTTTCTCTTTATACGCAATATCTTGAAAGGCAAAGAAATACGTTGCTTCAGCCCTCGAATCAAGGAAAACAAATTAGAGACAAGAATCAGGGGATACACAGAGTTGTACACACAAGTTTTAAGTTCTGTTTTGCAGCATGTTGTGAATCACCAAAGAATCAATTTTCACCATGAAGCTGTTGAGTCTATTATTGACACACCACTCGCACCCAAATTTAATCGCTCTCAACTCCGCAATATTACTACTACTACAGATGATAGGAATTGAGAAGGCCATGACAAATTCTCCTTCATCATTTCTGAGAACTCCTCCTATCCCTGCTTTGCCGCTTTGTTTGTTGAAACTCCCTTCAGTGTTAAGCTTCAGTTTTCCTTGATGAGGCATCTCCCATAATACACACCTCCAAATTGGTATAGGTTTAAGTCTCTCAATTAACTCACTGTTCCTATACCAATTATTATGAGTGAGAATAGAGGGAAACTTCTTGTTCATAGTACCATTGGTGTTCCAGAGAATTTGGGACTTCATTTTGTATTGTCTAAACTTCATAACATCCCCAAATTTATACGAAGTATAGCTTCTCCGAAGTTTCCAGCAAATAAAGATTGGCATTATATATAAAATCATCTTATGTACTAAAATCTTTGATTTCCTCTGCCACCATTGAGTGAAGACACTACTAATGGAACCAGAGATATGTTGGATTCCCAGAGGATTTCCAAAGAATTTCCATAGACTAATAGCAGCTTCACTAACAAAGAAAACATGTTGGATATTTTCACATTGAGGGATACTACAACAAGTGCATTTTGAAACTAGTTGATTGCCGAACCTCTTGATAGTGTCATCAAAAGGAAGCTTCCTATGTATCATTATATAAATAAGAAATGACATTTTGAATGGAATACAGTTGTGCCAAACTTTACCAAGTATGAGATTTTTCTGTTTAGTGGTTCGTACCATATGCCAAAGCAGTGGTATTAGAGTAGTGACCATCCTCAGTGAGCCTCCAAGTAGCATAGTCATTTTGATCCTGTCTTCCTCTTTGGATACTACTGATATGTTGAGCAATTTCAATGGGAAGGACTCTTCAATTGTCCCTAAATTGAAGCATACCTCTCCAAGAGTGTGAGTTCCCAGATGTAATAGATTTAGAGACAGGGTGTGCACTAATAAAGTATTTGGCTCTCAAAAAATCAGCCCATAATGAGGGGCATGTTCTGAACCTCCACCACCTCTTGATTGAGCAAATGCCATTAATCTCCTCCATTATTCTAATGCCTACCTCCCTCTTCTTTTGGAAAGCATAAGTTCTTCCATGAACTCCCGCAAAGTGTTTTTCAATGAGTCTAAGAGTAGCTTTTGGAGGGGACATTGCAGATAGTGTGTATACGGGGGGAGATTGTAGAATATTTTTAATAATAACCACTTTCCCTCCATACGATAGCATTCTTCCTTGCTAGCTGCTTATTCTTTTAATAATCTTGGCAACCATCTCCTCAAAGTAGTAGATTTTCTTCCTTCCTACATAAATAGGACATCCTAAATACTTGAAAGGAAATTGTTTGTCCATGACGCCAGTAGTCCTCCTGATTCTATTTATCCTTCCAACTGTAGTATTAGGAGCTGTAATGAAGAAGCTCTCATTGACATTGAGTTTTTGCCCAGATGCCTTTACCATATTTCTTTATTTTATTCATGATAAGCTTGATGGATTTATTGTTTCCTGCTGTGAAGATGACAATATCATCTGCATAAGCAAGATGATTAATTTGAGGACCTCTGGATGGCATGTTAAAATGAGTGAAATTGTCGTCTTCATGAAGCTTATGAAGGGATCTAGTGAGAACTTCTGAGCCCACAATGAACAAGGAAGGAGAAAGATAATCTCCTTGCTTCAACCCCCGTGAGGATGTTATATAACCATGCTTGGTATCACTAAGGATAATAGAATACCAAACATTGAAAATCAGATTCTTAGTGATATTAATCTATTGTTGTGAGAATCCGAATTTCTCTATCACAACAGTAGTGAAGTCCCAGAACATCCTATCATATGCATTTTTCATGTCTAATTTAAGCATAATATTATCCCCTTTGTTGTGGCCCTTTATCCCTGAACAATCTCCTGATCAAGAAGGACATTTTCTGTGATCAATCTGTCTTTGACGAAGCCACTCTGATTATAAGAGATTAGTTTAGGCAGGAGTGGGTTTAGTCTTTTGGACATAATCTTAGTAATGATCTTGTTCGAGACATTGCTTAGGCAAATAGGCCGTAACTCTAAGAAAGTCTCAGGTGCTTCCACTTTTGGAATCAACACAAGGAACGTATGGGAAAAGAACTCAGTTAGATGTTTACCATTAAAGATGGCCTGGACAAATTGAATGATGTCATATTTAATGATGTTCCAGGAGCCATGATAAAATGTCCCGTTATAACCATCAGGACTAGCAGCACTATCACCACTAATACTGAAAACAACCTCTCTAATCTCCTCTTCCATTGGTATAGAGTTAAGGATGTCATTCTCCTCATCAGTAATACATCTAAGAATGCAATCAATGATATTCTGATTAAAATCCTTTTTGGGAAGATTAAATAGCTTCTCATAGTGCTTGATAGCAGCTTTTGTAATCTTTTCCTCACTTCTGACCCAATTTTATTTGTGATTTTTGATTCTATGAATTTGAAGCTTCCTCCCCCTTTCTCTGATGACACTATAGAAATACTTTGTGTTGCAGTTTTCTTCTTCAAATCATTGTATTTGAGATTTTTGTTTCAAGAGTGACTCTTGCATTGATTGCCATTTTATATACTCGGCCTGACATATGTTTAAGTTCTCTCTGCTCTGTTTAGTATTATGCTCCTGGTCAATTTCTTCTAATAGTTCCACTTCTGCTTCCCACTTGTTAACATGGTCATAGATATTACCAATGTCATCCCTGGACCATTGAGTAAATTTCCTGCTCAACATTTTAAGCTTTTGCTGAAGCCTCCACATACAGTTGCCCTAAATAGAGGTGTCCAAATATCATTAATAAGTTCATAAAATCCTGGTTAATTAATCCAAAAATTTAAAAACCTGAAGTATTTGATATTATGAGATGAATTGTTGTGGCATTTGAACATGAGGGCCCTATGGTTAGAACCAGATCTGTTAAGATGTTTGACACTGCATGTTTGAAACAATTGAGCCCACAAGTCATTGATGAAGATTCTATCAAGTCTCTTCCAAATTCTTTTTCTTAGTCTCCAGTTGTTGTACCATGTAAATTTGGGGTCTATAAAGCCAATGTCTGAGACCTTATAGTTTTCAATACAGTTTGTGAAGTCAAGCTCCTAGACATATTGTGAGGATTACCTCCTAATTTTTCATCAGGATCTATGATAATGTTGAAATCTTCTCCAATTCACCAAGGTCCATTGATGACTGAGTGCATATTTTCTAAGCTGCTCCACAAATCCTTTCTTTCAACTGAGGTACATTTGGCATATACAACTGTGATGTTAAAATCAGGATCATACAAATCATGCTTGAGTTGAATGGTAACTTGTTGTTCCTCATCTGCAAGGATAGTGGCTTTGCAATTCTACTTCCAAAATTACCAAATTTGACCATTCGTGTAAGCGTAGCAGTGTTGAAAACCAAGGTATCTCCTGTATCCTTCGATTTTGCTCTTGTTGACAAAGGGTTCCATAATGGCTACAAAGTCTGTTTTATTGATGTCATGCAGATTCTTCAATCTAGGTAAGGCCTTCTTAGACCTCACTCTTTTTATATTCCATATGGTTGTACTAATCATGGAATACCATAGGGGAAAAATCAACTTTGACTCCTTCCCCTCGAGGAAGGTTGTATTTTGTCTTTGTTCTTGTCAGTCTTCCTGTCTCTACTTCTTCCTCTTTTAATAAGAGAGATCTCATGTTTATTGGATACCTCCTTTAATTGAGTTTCTGCAGGGTCTTCTGGTTTTTTGTTAAGAGGTTCTGCAATGGTAGGTGAAGTATATTCACTGGTATTCTCACTCACTTCCTCTTTAGTTTTGGTGTTGATTTGCACAACTTTATCTTGTAAATTGTAATCATCAAGATCAACAACGACTTGGATGCCAGGGTGATTTTTGATTTCAGATGGTAGAGAAGCTGATTCTGTGTTAGAGACCTCCTGCTTGTTGCTTTCATGTTGATCCCCATGTTAACAGTCTTTGAATCTTGTGATTTTTTTTTGTACTGGATCCCTTTTCCTTGTTGTCACCTGCTGCTACAGAGTTGTTAGGACTTACTTCAGCTTCGTTATCAATAGCATTTGATTTATCTTTAGTAATCTCCTCCTTGCCCTTATTGATATTCTTAGTTTCTAATTCATTGAGACTGTCTTCTACTATAGTCTCTAAAGTATTTGTCTACTTTCTTACTGGATTCTTGGACATGTTCCTCTTGCTGCTTCTTAACGAAGACTTGAAATTAACAGATCTTTTCTTTTTTGGCATCTTCTTCGTCTTCTTATTCTTTTTGATATTCCTCATATCAATATTCGGTTCTATGTCCTCTTCCTTCTCATTCTGGTCATCCTCAATAATCGTAGCTTGTTTTTCTTCCTGGTCTTGTGTCTCTTCATCATTTTTCACCACATTTGTTTATTGCCTCGATCAAGAGTACCTTTTCCTTATCTCGGCCTTGAGGAGCTTGTTCATTCACATTTTGACTTTCCTGTCTAGCTTTAAATTGTTTCTTTTTCCTATTTCTTTTTGTCTTTGGAACTTGCCAAGTTTTTTCTTCCTTGGTTTCCTTTTCCTGTGTTTTTACTCTGCTGATTGATTTTTTCATTCTGTTTCCCTGCTTGATTCCCCTGTTTCATTCTTCTTCTCTTTATTCTCCTCCTGTTTTATTTTTTCAACTACCCAATAATTAACCAGAGAGTGTCCTAGCATTCTGAGGTATTTACAGTATTTTGGGACATTTTCCCATTCAATCTTTTGCACATATCCATTTAATAGGATACTTTCATCTTCCGATCCAACATAGACAGTCGTATGGAGAGGTTTAAGGTCTATTTCCACTCTTACCTTGGACATGCTTGGTCTGGTTTTAGATTTAGTGGCGATATCCAGTTGTAACGGTGTTCCTGCTGGTCCTATTACCTACTTGGCATAGTGCCAAGTATGCATATGAAATGGTAGTTCAGGGAGTAATGCCCATACAGTTGCAATTGACAGATCTTCATCTGGTTTGAAATTCGGAGTCCATTTTTGTAGCCACATTTGAGCACCATCAATTTTCACTACTCTCTTGAATCTAATAAATCAAAGTCTTTATAGTTTATGAAAGCTAAAAAAATACATTATAGTTGTTATACACCCCTGTCTTCATTGTTCCTTTCAGAGAGAATTTCTTTGAAAATTGTGTCCTAATTTTATCAATTTGGGGCCAAATTTTTAGAATCTTCCAACCAGAGTTCTTTTACGCTCTTCATCCACCACCCCTTTGTAGTCTTTTGCCATAAAAATTACAGCCGACATTCTATCACGAGTCATCCATCTCGCAATCACAGCCTCTCGTTCCTGACGACTTGGGTCACAGTGAGATTTTATGCCGTGCTAAGAGTAGTAGTGTATGAGGGTATCCTTTGAATTGTTTCATGGGTCTGCTTCGCCCCATCGGGAGGATCCTATTGGAGGTCCAGACGTACTGGGTGGCCACCACCTGGAGGCTTCATGGGTCGGAGCGTGTGGTTCAGATGCTGGTATAGAATGTTACCGTTGAGAGTATTTTATTTTAGAGAGAGAAAATTTTAACTTCGTCTATAAGGAAAGCTATTAATTGATACTTATTACAATGACTAATTGTAGTTAGAAGTGTTTAGTGGTGTAGTTAGTCAGTTGGCATAAGCTGTCAGAATCAGTTATAACCAACTAGTGGAGTGAGTTAATTAAGTAATGATCAGGTGTTGTACATAAGTAATGAGATATAGCTTTCAGAATACAATGGAATCATTTTTCTTCATTCCTCTCCAAATATTTTCTCTCGACTGATTTCCTCTTCAAAGTCATTCCTCTCCTCAATCTCTATAAAAGTGGAGCACTGATGTACTAGTCAAGACTATGGTGGATCACTGATGCTTCTCTAGACCTTGACTATAGCTCAACTTACAAATTCTTTTCCTCTAAAATGCAGTGAACGTTGAAAATTAACTTGAAGTATATGTCAAAACTATCATGCTAATAGGTGAAAAAAATAGTGAGTAACCATTGTGTCAACAACCAACACAAATCCTCTTACAACTTGTTTGGATGGTTGTTACATATCATTGTTGGGTTCGAAAATAACAAGGCGTCATACGAAAGCTAATAATTTGCAAACCTTGAAAATGATAATCAGATGATAGAAAAACTATATTAAAAGAAGCATATTATTTTGATATGGTTTGGTCATCGGGCGCCCCGATGAGTACGAGGGTACGGTGGTCGCTGCAAAACCTTGGGCGTGAGTCTAGGCAGAGCTGCTGTTGGTGCAGATCTTGGTGGTAGTAGCAAATATTCAAATGAGAACTTTGAAGGCCGAAGAGGGAAAATGTTCCATGTGAACGACACTTGCACATGGGTTAGTCGATCCTAAGGGTTGGGGGAACCCTGACAGATAGCGCGTTTCGTGCGTATTCCGAAAGGGAATCAGGTTAAAATTCCTAAACCGGGACGTGGCGGTTGACGGCAACGTTAGGAAGTCCGGAGACGTCAACGAGGGCCTCGGGAAGAGTTATCTTTTCTATTTAACAGCATGCGCACCCTGGAAACGACTCAGTCAGAGCTAGGGTCCAGCAACTGGAAGAGCACTACACGTCGCATGGTGTCCAATGCGCCCCCGGCGGCCCTTAAAAATCTAGAGGACCAAGTGTCGTCCATGACCAGTCGTACTCATAACCGCATCAGGTCTCCAAGGTGAACAACCTCTGGTCAATGGAACAATGTAGGCAAGGGAAGTTGGCAAAATGGATCCGTAACTTCGGGAAAAAGATTGGCTTTGAGGGCTGGACATAGGGGTCCCAGTCCCGATGCCGTCGGCTGTCTGTGGACTACTCAAGCTGCTCGCACAGCGAGAGCAAGTCACCGCGTGCTGGCCGGGGGACGGACTGGGAACGGTTCCTTCGGGGGATTTCCCCGGCGTCGAACAACCAATTCAGAACTGGTACGGACAAGGGGAATCCGACTGTTTAATTAAAACAAAGCATTGCGATGGTCCCTGTGGATGTTTACGCAATGTGATTTATGCCTAGTGCTCTGAATGTCAAAGTGAAGAAATTCAACCAGGCGGGGGTAAACGGTGGGAGTAACTATGACTCTCTTAAGGTAGCCAAATGCCTCGTCATCTAATTAGTGAAGCACATGAATGAATTAACGAGATTCCTACTGTCCCTGTCTACTATCCAGCGAAACCACAACTAAGGGAACGGGCTTGGCAGAATCGGCGGGGAAAGAAGACCCTGTTGAGCTTAACTCTAGTCTGACTTTGTGAAATGACTTGAGAGGTGTAGTATAAGTGGGAGCCAAAAGGAGAAAGTGAAATACCACTATTTTTAACGTTATTTTGCTTATTCTGTGAATTGGAAGAGGGCACTGCCCCTCTTTTTGGACCCAAGGCTTGCTTGCTGGACGATCGGGGCGGAAGACATTGTCAGGTGGGGAGTTTGTCTTGGGCGGTACATCTGTTAAAAGATAACACAGGTGTCCTAAGATGAGCTCAACGAGAACCGAAATATCGTGTGGAATAGAAGGGTAAAAGCTCATTTGATTCTGATTTCCAGTACAAATACAAACTTTGAAAGTGTGGCCTAATGATCCTTTAGACCTTCGAAATTCAAAGCTAGAAGTGTCAGAAAAGTTACCATAGGGATAACTGGCTTGTGGCAGCCAAGCGTCCATAACGACGTTGCTTTTTGATCCTTCGATGTCGGATCTTCCTATCAGTGTGAAGCAGAATTCACCAAATGTTGGATAGTTCACCCACCAATAGGGAACATGAGCTGAGTTTATACCGTCGTGAGACAGGTTAGTTTTACCTTACTGATAACAGTGTCACAATAATAATTCAACCTAGTATGAGAGGAACCGTCGATTCGCACAATTGGTCATCGCGCTTGGTTGAAAATCTAGTGGCGTGAAGCTATTGTGCACTGGATTATGACTGAACACCTCTAAATAAGAATTCAGGCTAGAAGCAACGCATGCGCCCACCGTCCGCTTGCCGACCCGCAGTAGTGGTCTTTGGCCTCCAAGGGCACGTGTTGTTGGCTCAATCATCGCGGCGGAAGAGCCGCAGTGGCCGCCTTGAAGTACAATTTCCATCAAGCGGCGGGTAGAATCCTTTGCAGATGACTTAAATACGCGACGGTGTATTATAAGTGGCAGAGTGGCCTTGCTGCCACAATGCACTGAGATTCAGCCCTTTATCGCTCCGATTCGTCCCTCGTCCTCCAATCCAATCAATTTCTAACTTTTCCAAAAAGAGGTTTACCCCTTCTTTGATGCTCTATCCAAGTGTTGGAAAATCGAATAAGTCCTCAAGACCTTGAAATGTATACTATTTGTGTATTAAGTGGCCAATGTGACTTGTCACTTAGTCATGTAGAGGGAAAGGCTTGCCTATGACGCTAAACCCAATTTCACTGCTAGAGGTTTTTCGGGGTGTCGTGTGCGACGCCAAGTCACAAGCTAAGAGCGATGTGCTAATACAATGTCACAAATAGAGGTTTTTTGAGGTGTCGCGTGCAAGGCCAAGGCCTATGCCAAGAGTGATGTGCTAATACAATGTCGCAAATAGAGGTTTTTCGAGGTGTAACTTGCGAGGCCAAGGCCTATGCCAATGGTATGAAGTCGGTTGTGGCAGGCTGCCATGGCACGATATAGGGCCTCGTCATGGCACGATGTTGGGCGTGGCAGAGAGTGGCCATGGAACGACGCAGGGCATGGCAGCGCGTGGCCATGGCCCGACGGAGGGCATGGCCATGGCACAATGCAGGGCATGGCCATGGCATGACGCAGGGCGTGGCAGAGAGTGGCCATGGAACGACGCAAGGCATGGCAGCGCGTGGCCATGGCCCGACGCAGGGCATGGCCATGGCACGATGCAGGGCATGGCCATGGCACGACGCTGGGCATGACAAGGCATGGCAGGGCGTGGCCATGGTACAACGCAGGGCGTGGCCAAGGCACAACAAAAGGCATGGTAGGGCATGGCCATGGCACGACGCATGGCATAGCAGGGCGTGGCCATGGCACAACATCGGGCATGACCATGGCACAAAATCAGGCGTGGCATTGCGTGGCCATGGCACGACGAAGAGTGTGGAAGGGCGTGGCCATGGCCCGACGCAGGTCATGGTAGGGAGTGGCCATGGCCCGACATAGGGCATGGCAGGATGCGTTCATGGCACGACGCAAGGCATAGCAGGGCGTGACCATGGCACAACATCGGATGTGGCATTGCGTGGCCATGGAACGATGTAGGGCGTGGAAATGGCACGACGTCAGGTGTGGTAGGGCATGGCCATGGCACGACGCAGGACATGGCAGGGCGTGGCCATGGCACGACGCAGGGCATGGCAGGGCGTGGCCATGGCCCGACGCAGGGCATGGCAGGACGTGGCCATGGCATGACTCAGGGCATGGCAAGATGTGGCTGATAAGTGGGGATTTTGACTACTTGTTAGCATCTTTTAGCTTTCGTTTTAGTCCAAAAGCATTTAATTGTGTTCCCGAAAACTGATGAAATGTGCTTAATTGCAGGAATATTGGAAGATGAACTCCCAAGATGAAATCCAACTCAAGAAGGAGTAATCTGAACTCAAGGACCAAAAAAAGCACAAAAGCTCAAAAGTGCGGACCGCAGAATATCATCTGCGGCCGCAGGTTATGAAGGAAAATCCATCAGAGACTGGTGCAAAGTGCGGTCCGCACATGAATTGTGCGGCCGCAAAAGCTAGGTCAAAGCAAAGTTCAGAGAATCTACATTTCAAGTCAATCAAAAGTGCAGAACGCACAATTATTATGTGGCCGCAGAAGAAGAGGTATGCAGCCACAATTACAATTGTGTGGACCAAAGAAGAGCAACATGTGGCCGCAGTTACAAATCTGCGGACCGCAGAAAGAGTGCAGTGCGGCCGCAGTTCAGAATTATACAGCCACAGACTTCCAATCCTGTCAAGCTAAAGAAAAGTGCGGACCACACATGGAATTGTGTGGCCGCAGAACCTCCGAAAGGATATTTTTAGCCTTATATAAATAGATAATTTTCACATTTTTAGGTCAACGTTTGACATCAACTGCTACAGTAGCCGTTTTCTTTTACTCTTTTAAGTAGTTTTTCATATTTTGGGCTATTTGAACATAGATTTTATCATTTTAATTAGAAATATGAGTTTAATTATCATTTATTCTTCTATTTCTTCCATTCCAAGCATGAGTAGTTAGATTTGCACTAGGGTTGTGACCTAACCCTAGTGTGTAAACTTAATGGGTGTTTAATTTATTGCTTGTTTATGATTGAGTGTTTATTATTTAGTCTTGTACTTTCTTTTATTTGTGGAATTAATGATTGCAAACATTAGTTCCTGCCTATTTGACTTGGTCTCTACTTGAGAAAGAGAGACTTAGCCTAAGAAAACTTAGCTAACAAGAAATTGGGTCGATTGAGAGATTGATAAGCCCAATTAAAGGGTTGAACCTAGAGATAGTAACAACCCAACTTGAGCTTTTATCAACCGTTTTGTTCAAACCTAACATAAGCTTTTATCAACCGTTTTGTTCAATACCCTTTTGGATTTGAGAAAGCCAAATTGGGCAAAATCACTCTCTGACCGGGAGGTATTGAGTGGGTAATTGAGTGTTAATAGCTATAATACACCCCGACCAATAAAATAAGCTTTAAAGTTTATATCCCATTAGGCAAACACTTAGGTGAAGGTCATAGCCCTAGGCTATTTACAATATTTGAAAAACAACAAAAATAGTTTCCTAGTTCTATTTCTCAAATTGCAATTGTAGTTTGAATTAGACTTTAAATCAACCTAATTTTGTGGAAGTGCAAATTTAGATATATAAACTCACACGCTATGATATATACTACTAACTCCCACTCTTATAGCTCCCTGCGGAATTCGACCCCGACTCTTGTTGGGTATTATTATTGCATCGACCGTTTTCATAACCTCGAATTGAGGAGTGAAATTGGACGAGATCAGTGGCCATGGCATGGAGTCATGCGTGGCCATGGCACAACGTCGGGCGTGACCATGGCACGACGCCTAGCGTAGCAATGGCACGATGTCGGGCATGGCAGGGCGTGAACATGGCACGACATCGGGCGTGACAGGGCGTGACCATGGCACGATGTTGGGCGTGGCAGAGCGTGGCCATGACGCGGCGTCATGCGTGGCCATGGCACGACGTCGGATGTGGCAGGGCCTGGCCATGACATACATATATATGATTACTAATATAAAAGATAAAAAAGCTTATGAGAGAATAAATTCTCCCCCTAAACAAAACTCTCGTAATTACTACATTGTGGATTCTATTATACTATTGTGTATGAAGGAGGAATCTTCAATTTATAGAGGTCCCAACATTTCCTCCAAGAAAGGGATCTAACAAATATGGAAAAGATCTATTTTTTTTAAGGAAAAGCAAAACAATTATGGGTAATATTCTACCATTCCTTTAAGTAAAAGATAAAAACTTTAAGGTAAAAAAATTAGGACAAATACCTAACAATCATTTCATAATATATCGTATTGTATTATATTGCATTGTACTGTATCGTTTGATGTATACAATGTTTGGATAGATTGAATCGTTCGCCATCGTTTTATGATATCACACACCAGCAATATGAAGAATAAACTTACAATATTATAAAGAATAATTATGATACAGGGTAAAACTATTATATAAAAAGATAGGATAAATGATAAAATAAAATTATTTGATAATAACGAAGGGTGAGATGAGAGAAAAAGACTAGGTAATAATGTTGTTTATCTTTAAAAATGATAACAATTGAATTTATATGCGGTTTAAAGGACACGTCGCTTAATTTAAGATGAAAGATCAAAAAATAATAAGTAATAGAATTAAAAAGAGGCAAAACGATCAAAACGAAATAATTAAGCCTAGCATTAGCTTCAAACGCTAAGGACCGGTCCCAGTCAAGCCCTCAAAATAGGGCTCGGTTACAACTAGATGGATAAACAGCTAAAGAACACTTGAATAATTTACTAAAGGGCAAAAGTAAACTTTATTGCTTTGATATGCGTGCCAACAGTGACCCAAAAAATAAAAAAGTTCTCTCTTTTAAATAGTAGTGGAGTTTTAACCGCAATACAAGTATAAATAAGGTAAAAATCATTTCCTTCTTTCTCTCTCACGAAAACACGATCTACAGCTAATATCGACCATGATCCGCGCCATAATATCCGGTTGATGGCGGATATTTCGGCTCTCCGTTTGTCTTCTTTAACCGTTTCTTCCTTTTACCCTTGGTTCTTCATATTGCTCGAGCTGGGATCTCTCCGGGTTCGGCCATGCTCGATTCCCAATACACTATCTGTCAGCTCCTGATTTCGATCTGGGGACACCCTCGGCCTTACTCGAGCTAGTGACGAGTAATCTTGTTCCTCGCTTCTCAATGGGAAATCGGGGATAACTTTATCCCCGATTTTACCCGTACACAAATAGTCCCCTCACTTCTCGGAGAGTAAATTATAGGAGCGATGAGAAGTGACTAATTGACCCTGGTTCCTTCCTCGCACACTATAAGCAAGTTAACGAACCAAAACGTCCCATCAGCCACGTTGCTATGCTTTTGGACCGCTGGTTGATCATCCTCGTCAGTTACCAAATGTGAAACGCCATGAATTCATTATTCTTTCCCAATAAAAGCTCCGATTTCCTATTTTCACTTTTTTACTTTCTGATCTCGAAATTCCTTGAGTTACCCTCGAATTTTTCATCTGTTCATCAACCATCCAAATCTTCATAACCTGTTCTTCAGATCTTTATATCTTCATATTTCATCTTCAAACCTTCATACCAAACCTTCAAACATTCATACCAAACCCTCAAACCTTCATATCCTCAGATAGAAATGGCTCAGTCTTCGAAATCAGTACCCTAAAATACTGCACCGATGACTTCTTCCTCGACTGCTGGTACCGAGCGGTAGTAGCCTCGGGACCTCCCTTTAAGGATTTCATCCCCAGAGGCTGCTCCGTATATAACAACTTCAAGGTCGGAAAGCCTCCACACAAGGAGACCGAGGTGAAGAAGTGTGGAGGTATATTTGCTCCATCACCGAGGAGACGCTTGAAGTAGTCCGAGAGGACTGCAAATGGGAAGGCAAAGACATAGTCATTCCAGTCCTGACGAGGACATCACGAGACACGTGGAAGGATATTTAAGTGTTTGCACGTATCTTTTCACATTTGGTCCGGTTGTCACGGTGATCCTCGAATTCTAAGAGGTATGAAATCTACCTCGGGCAGATTCATCCGTCTTTTTAGAGGATCGTGACCCTTCTCCGTCACTTTGCGAACAACTCAGAGGAGCCTAGGTTCATAATTGACCGCCTGCTTCAAGTCTACAGCCCATGGATCTTCCGAGGGGGGCTAATCAAGCTCGCCCATCGAGCAAAGAAAGCTCCCTTCTCCTGTATAGACGAGGACAGGGACCACGGTTAGCAGGGTAGGCTTGTTCGGATAAAGACTGAGGACCTCGTTCCTTCTAAGTTCATGCCGTTCCCCGAGAAGTGGAACTCAAAACGTAAGTTTACTCCCTCTTAAGTTGTCAAAGTACTTTTCTGTATCTACTCTTCTTTCTCATTATTTGGTTCATTTGACATGCAGCTGTCCGCCAAGTCCCCAATACGTTCTCACATTTTATGGAGTGGCTCGAGGGCATCTGCAAGCAACTCACCTACCCGAGCGTGAGTGGTGCAAGCTTTCCAAAAGTAAGTGGAAGGCTCGTTCTCATAGTGAGTCTCCTCCCCTATTTGGTTGATTTTTTTCTTGGCCATTTCTTGTTGTGTCATTGTTATGACTAAGTCTTTTCTTTCCATAGGTTTGCCTAAGACCACTAAATGTTGGGAAATTATTGAGGTCGTGGCTTCGACCTCGTCTACAAAGATCACTACAACCTACTGCCGAAGCTGTTGCAAAGAAGGAGAAGAAAACAAAAAAGAAAAAAAGGTCTCCTAACTTCTCGGACGCTCCTGCCGAGGCTAATAAAAAGAAAAGGATCGTGCTCAGGGTCAGAAAGAGCACGAAAAGGGCTTCGGGTGCCCGTGTCCTGAATTCCGAGGCTCTTCATTGAGTCAAGGACTCTCCTAAGGATGACGATGACTTGGAGTTCATCACTCACGTGTCGATCGATGCTGACTTGGAGTTTGTGGCCCCGGAGGGGGACGCTCGAAAGGTTGAGGCTTCCTCGGCACAGGGGTTGGAGAAAAACAAGTGGCTATCGCTTCACAAAAAGATCCTCCAGTCCCGAAGGGGGCTGCCTCAAGAAATGCCGATGTCATCCACGTTCAGGAGACACCGCCTCATATGGAGGCTATTTCAGACGAGGCTCGGGCTGCCGCAGAAAAATCGATCGAAGTATCCCGGGCCGTGGATAAGGCCTTTTAACTCATTTTTCGAGGGTGTGGATGTCGGCATGCTAGAGGATTACTCCGGCTTTGGCCACCTAGAGATCCTGAAAAGGATCATGAAACCGGGCTCCGATGGGCTGAGTTCGAGCCCAAAGTTCGAGAAGCAATTTCCCACCCCGAGTGTGGACCCTAGACGGAAGAAGATGACTATGTTCACAGTACCGGCAGATACTAGCATGCTATCCGGGCCAGTAAGAGTGGCCAGCTATCTTTGTTCCTTGGTAACCGAAGAGGACCAAGTGAAAATGAACAAGGTAGACTGGCCAAGCCTGTTCAACGAGGCTCAACAAGCGGTGAATAGGGTATACCTTCCTCTCTTTTCATCTTAAAGAGTTCTCTTTGCCTTAACGGTATTTTAACGATTTTTCTTTTCTTTTTATCTCAGGCCTTGGTGCTTCACCATGAAAGCTTTCACCGGTCCAGGACAAAGGTGAGTCACCTGGAATTCGAGCTCAAGGAGCAGGTCCGACAAACAGAGATGTATAAAGCTCTCTGTGAGTAGAAGGATGAAGTCCTTAGGGACATGGTTGACCACTCTGCCCTCCAAGTCGAGCTGGAGAAAGCCCAAAAGGAGGCTTCAAAAGTAAAATAGGACCATGCCCTTCTGGTTGAAAAGGTAAGAGTGCTCGAGATTGATAAGAGAGATTAAATGCAAATGCTAATGCCGCAACCTCGCAGGTCCAGGAGAAAATAACCTTGATCGACCAGCTTAGGTCTGAATGGACAAGGTCAAGGCTTCAGCTGATGAATATAAGGGCAAAAATGGATCTCCTAGCATCAGAGCAGGATGCCACCAATTAGGACCTGGCATCGACCAAAGTGCAGCTCCGAGTGATGAGAGAAAAGGCCGACGAATGTTCTCAGCTGAATGAGGAGCTCCAGGCGCAAGTTGCCTCGGCCGTTGCAGAATGTGACACTCTCGGCCAAGAATATACTGCGCTAAAATCCAAATTGGAGGTGGATTCAAATAAGGTCTCGGAAGCCCAGGACATGCTGGCCCAGTACAAGAATGATGTCGAGGTAGCCGAAGCCCGTATTATAGCGAAGGCTGAGTACGTGAAATGGCTATCTCGTAGAGAGACTCTCGAGGAGATCCAAGCCCAAGCCCAAGGGGTTGACTTAGTGTCCAAGATTGAAGAGGCCAAGAGGCTTGAAGCTTAGACCAAATCGAGGTAGCTGCCCCAGGGTTCGGATAGCGATCCGTGATCCTTTGAAGACTAGGCAAGAAATGCCTTAGCTTATTTTTGCCTTTTTATTTTTTGTATCTGTGCTTTGGGGCTGTTTACTTGTGTCTCTGTAAATACCTTTCGGTGTATACATAAATATAAAATTAACCTTCGGGTACATTTTGTATCGTTTATTTTTTTTGCATTTGCTTATGTTTAGGACTTAGGATATGTAAATTGTGTTTCGGACTAAATATAGCATCGATGCCTTAGCATAAAATTTGCTTAATGTTTTCAACTTCCAAAGCCCGAATGGGGCCTGGATCAAATAACGACTCTGATTTGCTTTAACTTTGGAGGATCCATTAAAAATTAAAATGAAGTCTTTATTAAAATATTCGAGTGATTTATCGAGCACAATTAATCTTTGTTGAAAGTGGCTCTTTTCATGGTCGTAATTCGAGACCAATTGACTTGATTAGATCAGAAACAATCTTTATATGCACGAACTCAGACGTCTCCGGATCATTTATACGTTGTGATCGAAGCTCTAAAAGCTTCGATCTTTAGTTGGCCATGGTTTTTTGTTTCAAGCCCTACCTTGTAGACTCGGTGCCCTCGGGATTTAGTAGCCGGATTTTCCTGATCTTGTTGTTGGTCAACAGTCCCCGGTTCATGGCGATCCGTTAGCTTAGGGGTCTTAGATGGTAGGACACGGTCTCATGGACTCTTACTGCCTTTAGGGTTTTATGCCCCCGATTAATGGTGGCCTGTGGGCCTAGAGGGTTTTGAACCCTGTACTCATTCTAAGTGATGTAACGATAACATTTCTATTGTGAAGATACAAAAGCTATCTTGCATGGCGAGAATGAGTTATACGGGCACGGTTCTTTTGAATTTTTGACCCTTAGATTAAATCCTTTTATTCAAGCCTTGGCTTTTGATGTTAAATAATATTGCTTTCTAAATTTCGGAACTTAGATCTTCGGGTCTTGACTCAGGGTGTGATAGTCCCCTAGTACTCAAGGCTGAATTTTGAGGGCTCGAGTGCTATTGATCCGATACGGGCAATCCGCAGTCCCCAGTCTTAGACCGATCTTCAAAACCAGGGTAGCACGCTTACTGTTGCCTTGTTAAAAACCTTTCCGTAAAATCCACTTAAAAAAAACGGTCGAAGGAAAAATAAGTACAACACGTGCTTTCAGACCTAATCCTTGGACTTGACTTCGATTAAGTACCTGCATGGATTAGTTCAAAGCATAATACGCCTTAAAGAAATTTATGTATTCATACCTTAGCATTAGTACCATTTTAAGTGTGCCATATTCTAGTTGTTTGGCAGTTGTACACCATTTCCGAACTCAAGCTGGTACGAGCCTTTCCCTGTTATACTAGTGACTCTGTACGGTCCCTCCCAGTTCGGACCTAGTTTCACGTCATTTGGGTTATTGATATGCAGTGTGGCTTTCCTCAATACCAAGTCCTCGACTTGGAAGTGTCGAAGGTTTGCCCTTCGATTGTAGTATCTTCCTATTCGCTACTTTTGAGCTGCTACCGGGCTAAGGCGACTTCTCGCCTTTCGTCTGCTAAACTTAGACTCGTGGCCATGGCCTCGTTGTTCGATCTCTCCGTACAGAACCTTAATCTTGGTTCTATTATTTCTACCAGAATCAAAGCCTCTGTGACGTAGACTAGAGATAATGGTGTTTCACCGGTACTCGACCTCGAAGTTGTTCGATATGCCCATAGGACCTCGGGCATAATTTCTTGCCACTTTCGTTTTGAGTCGGTCAACTTTTCTTCAGGTTCTACAGTATAATTTTGTTTGTTGAATCCGCTTGACCGTTCACGCTCGAGTGACAAGGGGTCGATAAAATCTTTTTGATTTTATGATCTTCGAAGAACTTATTGAACTTGTTGCCGATGAATTTTCTCTCGTTGTCACACGTAATTTTGGTTGGTATCCAGAACCATATATTATATGATCCCAGATGAAGTCGATAACCTTCTTTTCTCTAACTTTCTCAAATTCATGTGCTTCTACCCACTTGGAGAAGTAATCGGTCATGGGCAAGATGTACTATGCTTTTCCGGGTGCCCATGGTAAATGGCCTACGATGTCCATACCCCACTTCATGAATTGTCAAGGAAAAGGACCTGGTGAAGCAGCTCTCCCGGTTGGTATAACAAAGTATTTCGCATCCTTTTCCATTTCGTTCTATAATATCCGGCCCTGATCAATTTCGGAACCAATGATTTCGCTCCCGAATTGTTTTTGCAAGTACCCTCGTGGACTTTCTTCATCACGTAGTCGGTCTCCTCAGGCCCCAAGCATTTTACTAACGGTCCGAAAAATGACCTTCAATATAGTTGGACCTCAACTAAACTGAACCTGATAACTTTAGTTCGAAGAGCCCTTGATTCTTTAGTATCCAATGGTAGTTTCCCCTTTTGAAGGTAGTCTATGTACTTGTTACTCAAATCCCAAGTCAAACTCGTTGAGTTTACCTCGATATGACCTTCCTCTATCACTGAGCTCATCAATTGCACCACCGTTCCGGAGTTAAATTCATTGGAGTTGACTGACGATCCTAAGTTAGCCAGAGCATCGGCCTCGCTATTCTGATCTCGGGGCACATGTTGTAACGTCCATTCTCTGTATCGAGGTAACACCACTTGTAATTTATCCAAGTATCTCTGCATCCGGTCTTCTTTGACTTCGAGTGTTCCGTTAACCTGGTTAACAATGAGGAAGGAGTCGCACTTAGCTTCGATCATCTCAGCCCCCGGGATTTTAGCAAGTTCTAAACCTGCAATCATAGCCTCATATTCAGCTTCATTGTTAGTCAATTTCACAGTTCTAATAGATTGCCTTATTATATTACCCGTGGGTGGTTTTAGTATGATTCCCAACCCGGACCCTTTCGTGTTGAAAGCACTGTCCGTGAATAGGGTCCAGACCCGCGAACCAGTCCCCGAGGCTAGTAATAATTTTATCGACCTCGGGGATCAAGGCTGGTGTGAAATCGACCACGAAGTCTACCAAAATCTGAGACTTTATAGCTTTTCGGGGTTCGTATTCAATATCGTACCCGCTGACCTCTGCGTCCCATTTTGCTAGCCGGCCTGAGAGCTGGGTTTATGCATAACATTCCTTAGCGGATACAAGGTCACGACACATATATGGTGACATTGAAAGTATGGTTTTAGTTTCCTAGATGCGCTTAACAAGGCAAGCTCTGATTTCTCTAGATGCGGATACCTCGTTTCAGCATCACCTAGGGTTCTACTAACATAATAGATAGGAAACTGCGCACCTTCTTCTTCCCGAACTAGGACACCACTTACCGCTACCTCGGATACTGCCAAGTAAAGGTACAGTTGCTCATTCGCCTTCGGGATGTGCAGCAAAAGAGGACTTGATAAGTATTGTTTGAGTTTTTCCAAAGCCTTTTGGCAATCCGGGGTCCAAGAAAAGTCATTTTTTTCTTTATTAACGAGAAAAATTGGTGGCTTTTATCCGATGACCTTGAAATAAATCAGCCCAATGCGGCTATCCTCCCGGTCATCCTCTACACCACCTTGACGTGGTTAACCATGGTGTTATCTTCTATGGCCTTTATTTTATCCAGTTTGATATCTATTCCTCTGTTAGATACCATGAAATCGAGGAGCTCACCCGAGCCGACTCTGAAGGCACACTTCTCAAGGTTCAGCTTGTTGTATTCCTTCAATATGTCGAAGGTTCCTGCAAATGTTTCAAATGGTCCTCTGCTTGCAGGGACTTAACTAACATATCGTGAATATAAACCTCCTTTGATTTCCCTATTTGTTCCTCGAACATTCTATTAGTTAGGTGTTGATACGTGGCACCGACATTTTTTAACCCAAATGGCATCGCGTTATAACAATAAGTGCCGAACTTAGTTATGAAATAAGTTTTATCTTGGTCACCCGGATCCATTCGTATTTGGTTGTACCTAGAATAGGCATCGAGAAAGCTCAATGTCTCGTGCCTTTCCGTCGTATTGATTATCCGGTGGATGTTAGGCAAAGGAAACGAGTCCCTTGGATATGCCTTATTCAAGTCCTTATAATCTCCATATTTTCTGAGTTTGTTTCCCTTTTTAGGTACGGCGACTACATTAGCTAGCACCTATTTTTAAGAGTTTTGATACCTCGCCTTTGATGAATGCATGCTTGACTTCGGACTGTGGCCTCCTCTTCTTTTTGATCCGGTGGAAGTTCGGATCCAATCTCAATTTGTGAATAGTTATCTCTGATGGGATTCCTTTTATGTCTAAGTGGGATCAGGCAAAACAATCGGCATTACCTTTCAGAAAATCAATGAGTTTTTTCCTGTGCTCGGAGTTAACCTCGTGCCCAGGTATACCTTTCTTTCCCGCAGGTGCTCCAACAATATGACCTGTTCCAGTTCCTCGATTTTTGACTTGGTGGCTTTGGTGTTATCAGGTGCTATGAAGGATCTCGGCACCCCAAAGTCATCTTCCTCATCGGTTGGACATTCTTCCTATTTTTTCGGCACGGTCGGGGCCGCGACCTGTGATTGCTATTTGGTGCCTTTCTCTTTGGCCAGTCCCTCACCTTTTGATGTCGTGATCGCGGTACCGGGATTTCTTCCTCAACAATGAACATCTCCTTTGCGGCTAGTTGTTCCCCATAGACCATTTTGATTCCACTTGGGGTTGGAAATTTCAACACTTGATGCAAGGTCGATGGTATCGCCCTCATGCTGTGGACCCATGGTCTCCCGAACAGGTCGTTATATCTCATATCCCCCTCGATTACTTAGAACTTCATCTCCTGGATGGTTCCGGCAGTGTTGACCAGTAGGGTGATTTCACCATTTGTTGTCTCGCATGCCATATTGAACTCGTTCAGCATTCAAACTACTTGTACAATCTGATCCAACAGCCCTAGTTGTTCCACGACTCTCCATCAGATGATGTTGGCCGAACTACCCGGATCATTTAACGCACCCCTTAACTCGAGATTTATTAATAAGTACAGATATTACCAATGCATCGTTATGAGCTCGAACGATGCCCTCGGCGTCCTCGTCACTAAACGAGATGGCCCTCTCTAGGACATAATCTCGAGTTCATTTCTCTCTTGTGATAGAAACTTTGGTGCTTTTTATCATTGGTCCTTGTGGAATGTCTACTTCTCTGATAATCATGTTTATTACATGTTGATGTTCTTCCTGCTAGATCTGTTTGTTGGCGTCCTGTTTTTTATATGATTTTTGGTCCGCTCACTTAGAAATTCCTGAAGATGCCCATTGTTGAACAGATGAGCCACTTCTTCCCTTAATTGTCGACAATTCTCGGTTCTGTGCGTGAGTACTATGATACTTACATATCAAATTGTGATCCCTCTGTGCAGGATCGGACTTGAGTGGCCTTGGCCACTTGGTCTCGTTGATGCGACTGATGGATGACATTATACTTGCTGCATCCATGTTGAAGTTATATTCTGATAGCCTCGGGGCATCTCTGACCCCGGGTGATCTGTCGAAATCGTTCCTATTCACCAACCCTCGATTGCATGGACCCTGATCATTTCTTCTATCATTCCTGGTCGGATGGCGACTAGGTCCATTTCCCCTTCTATATGAGTTATAAGGCTGTATCGGTATTGGGGCGGCCTCAACTCCGTGATCCACTATTCTTTTAGACTTTTCGTTTGCTCTATTGGGATAAACCAACCTCGAGGGATCCCCTAGTTGGTCTTCCTCGACTCTGATTTTTGACTGATACCTATTGTGGACATCAGCTCAGGTAACCGCTGGGTACTTCATCAATTTTGCTTCAATTGCTGAGATGCAACCGAACTTTGGGGGTTGAACCCCTAAATAAATGCCTGAACGGCCAAATCATCTGCTACTGGGGTAGGTCCATCTGTTCCATCTGGAATCTGAACACGATTTTCTAAGCATCTCGATGTCTCTTTGATTGATTTTGAACAGGTCCAATTTCCTCGTCTCAACTTTAATAGCGCCGTATGGGCTTTAACGAAGTCATCTGCAAGTATAGCAAACGAATAAGTTGATTTAGAGGTAAGTTATGATACCACATCATTGCTCCCTTGGATAAGGTTTCCCCGAATATCTTCAGTAACTTGCTGAGATTGCAACATATCAAAATCAAACGTAAGCTAACTCCATTACCTCCCCCTTCGGGCGCCTCGCGAACCGATGGTCGGGATGCCCCGTGAATGCTATTACTGGGATCAGTCAGTTGGTTGATGTTGATAGCAATCTATGAATTGGCATCGATCGAAAAGCCATTAAGGTCGACAGGGTTACGATGTTGCTTGGCACTACATTGTTATTTTCACCGTGGTGCGTGATTCGGTGTCAGCACTTAAGTGAGCAGATTGAGAGTTTGACAGATTGAGTAATCCTGAAATCAAACTTCAAAGAACAAGTGTAAAATAGAGCGTGTGATAAAAATTCGTATTAAATTACCGCTATTATCTTTAGCCCCACGATAGGCACCAAACTGTTTGCTCTTAAAAAGGATAACAATTAAATTTGTAAGCGGTTTAAAGGACACATAGTTTAATTTAACACAAATGATCGAAGAACAATGAGTAATTGAATTAAAAAGAAGCAAAACGATCAAACTACATGTGACGAAATAATTAAGCTTGGCGTTAGAGTCAAACGCTAAGGACCGGTCCCAGTCGAGCCCTCAGAATGGAGCTCGGTTACAACTAGATGGATGAACAGCTGAAGAACACTTGAATAATTACTAAAGGGCAAAAGTAAACTTTATTGCTTAGATATAATTCCAACATTGACCAAAAAATGAAAAGGTTCTCCCCTTATATAGTAGGGGAATTTTAACCCCAATACAAGTCTAAATAATCTAAAACTTCTTTCCTTCTTTTTCTCCTCATGAAAACACGATCTACAGCTAATATCGAGCGTGATACATGCCATAATATCCGGTTGATGGAGGATATTTCACCTCTCCATTTGTCTACTTTAACAGTTTCTTCCTTTTACCCTCGTATTGCTCGAGCTGGGATCTCTCCGGTTCGGCCATGCTTGATTCCCAACGCATAATCTGTCCGTTCCTGGTTCCGATATGCGGGTACTCTCGGCCTTACTCGAGCTAGTGATGAGTAATGTTGTTCCTCGCTTCTCAACGAAAAATGGGGGGTAACTTTATCCACGATTTTAACCGTACACAAACGCAACCACATCAAATCGGTCATTAAATGAAGTGACATATTCCTCTTATGTAACGACGGATTTAACGATGCGATACAATAAAATTTAAGTAATAATCAAAACAAACATCATATTTAAAGTAACAATACGATACAATACAATAGGTAACAACCATCCAAACAAGTCGTTAGGCTCGAATTCTCAACCTAAACGGCTAATTTAAATCCATTTTGACATAACATCTGAAAAACAGACAAGTTTTATACTTAAGTTGGTACAATAAGCTTTGGTTGTGATGGTAGACTAGGAACTCATGTTTTAAGCTATATTTCGCACTCTATTTACTGCACTTTGATTGTATTTGAGCCTAATTATTAGTACTTTGTACTTATTACATGTGTTATGTTGTGTAGGATGTTATTTCGAGTGAAAAAGCAAGTTTTGAGCTAACATAGATGATTTGGAGCTTTGAGGTATGAGTAGAAGCCCAATAAATTAAGCCGGGATCATGTTCGGGGGTTGAAGACCAAGTCTGGATGTCAAAAAGTGAGCAAAAAAGATTACTATGAGAAAAATACACTACCACATTGCGGGATGATAGTGCAAAATTCCTGCAGAATGAAAAAAAAATCAACTCTCTGAAAATCCTCAGTGATGCGGCGCATGGGGCGGCGCATGGCGCGTCGCGCCAGTATATTTTTGCAGTTCAATTGTCCACTTCGGCTTGAAAAAGGTAGTTTCGTCCGGTCCCGATCCTACATGGTATAAATACATCAAAAACACGATTTTTAGAAGATTTCTGACCTGGAAAGCTTCTGGAGAGCATTGGAGGCTACAAGACACAAGATTTCATCATCTTTTCATCAATTCAATACGGGAGTTTGGATTGTTACGTTAGATTGATGTTTTCTTATTATTTAATTGTGATGACTTCCTCCATGATTATGGAGTAGTTTCTAGGGTTTGACGGATATGGTATTTTTGATTGATATTTGTAGATTTTAACTCTAGTTCTTTGCTTGAATTCGTTTATGGAGCTTTGAATTGTTTGCAACTTTATTCACCAGTTTATTTTATCGAAAGAGGAATATTGTGGTGATTATCTTGCACTATTTTGTTTGGTTTCATTCAGTGATTCTCTTAAGTAATCGAAAGAGCTTATTAAATTGTTGATTAAATCAAGTTAGGAGAATATTCGAGAGACATTTTTGCTGAAAACCAATCAATTAACGCATGCTTGAATATTTTCACAGTGCTTATATTAGTTCACCTCGTAGAGGTAAGATTTAATCGAGAGAGGAGTCTTGACTACACATTTGAACTAATCATCGAGTGAATTCGTGAGAATCATTAGAACATTAGAGTGAACTGAACTAGAATTGGACTTGCACCTATCTTGTCACGATCCTTATTTCTCTTGTTGATATTTCAGTGTTGCTCAACTCTTGTCTTCCAGTATTCAATTGTAATTGTTTTAGTTTCATAGTTAATTTCAGTTATTAATCATCTCAACCAACATGTTAATCATCCTGAATAGAGTTAAGCTAAAAATTACTTGAACATTGTTTAAATCTAATCCATGTGAAGACGATAATCATAACTATATTATATTTGACTACCGAACATTAATTTTATGTTGTGTTTTGTGCACGTCACGTTGACGTCAAATAAGGAGAAGTTTTCCAGCTTATTTTACGATAAATATACGGGAGTGGCTTGAACTTTTTGGTGTAAACGCAAAGATAATAAGTCAATAACAGTGATGCAATTTCACCGTTAATATTTAAGATCATAAGTTTTTTGCCAATGACGCCAAAGGTAAATCATAAATCATAATATTGAGGTGTCGTAACCAAAAGTTTCACGGTGTTAACTTCCACCATCATCATCTTGTTTTAATGTTCTTTAATATATATTGGTTACTTTCCAACTCTCGCGAGTTCGTATACTCGTAAGCTTGACATAAATGACTTGAAAATCGTTTCTAATTTATGTTAGTTACTCCAACTTTTTTGATCGGCAATTTCAGTCATATTTATTCATCATAATTCATAGACGACTTGGAACTAGGATTGCTCCTGGGCCAGAGCAAATCGCACCGTTCTAGTTCCTATAATAAATTTTGTTTTCACAAATTCCAATAGTTCCAAAATAAGTCACTGAGACGAAAATTATGATGTTCAAGACCAAATGATTTAGACCAATAGGCTTGTAGTATCGAAAAGAATTTTTTTTTTTATACAATATTTGAAACTTATTTATCAAAATTATCCTAATTTTGTATATTATTCGTCCTAAACAAAAATTACTTACAAATTATATACAATCCATTATTAATGTCTTAAATTAGGGAATTCAATTACACCCTTTTCTTTTTTTTTCCTCTTCTCCTCTTTTTTTTTTTTTTCTGCCGCCTTTATTGCTTGTAAAGTTAAGGTGAAATCTTTTCAGAGTGATAAGGAAATGTCAAAAAATTCATGCCGCCTTAATTGCTTTTAACAAAACTTGGCTCTATAAATTTTACAAGAATTTGCTTTCTTAATTGTCACAGTCATACACTTTTGGTTTAAATTTACTATTGTTTTGTTTTCCCAACATTTATTTAGTAAAATAGAATGTTATTTTTATTTTATTTTACCATTTACTAATAAAATAAAAAAACTTCACGCGGTAAATAATATTTTAAGTGGCAGCACCAACATAAATTTCATACAAATTTGAGATATCTACGACAACATATAAACTAAAAATAATTTTATATAATGAATTATATAGTATACAACTTATTTACAACTTATCTACAATTTTCATATATTATTTTTACCTAGTTAAATACAACTACAACATCATACAACTTGAATACAATTTTCATACAGATTTTATACAATATGTCTTTTGTATATATTTTGTATATGATTTCTATATATTTTGTATGTGGCGTGTTCTTCTTTTTCTCTGAAATTCCAATCAAAAACTTCATTCCGTTTGATACATATCAATAATTTTATGTAGAAAAATAGTATTTATAACTTAAACACAGATTTCATACAATGATTCATACATTATACAACTATTTTTCAACTTTCATACAACATTCAAATAAAAAAAATGTAGCTACAATAGAATACAACTTAAATACAACTTTAATACAATTTCGTAAGTATATTGTATGCCATGTGTTCTTCTTCTTCGAGTTTCAATATGAAATTCAGCCAAAATCAAGTCTAATCTTCACCGAACATCCTCAAAATTAAGATATAGACTCCAAACAATATTCTCAATTATTTGCAACAACACCCAATCCAAACAAATAATAGTTTTTGAAAATTCAAATTCGAATTCAAAGCTTCAAAGCTTTTTAATGGTTGTCAATGGTGGAGAGTCAAACACCTTCAAAATTTATTGATTGACAATTTCAATTTGAACACCAATGGTGCAATATGAAAGAAAATTGCTAAGTTAAAACTCTATAGTAATACGATTAAAATTCATTAATGAATTCCATTAAAACTATATACAACATGAAAGGATAAAAAGTAGAGAACATCAAAGGAAAAAAAATTGGGGAAAGAACATAGAAGGAGAGATAGAGAGAGACGGGGGGAGAGAGAGAGAGATAGAGATAGAGATAGAGAGAGACGGGGAGAGAGATATAGAGAGAGACGGGGAGAGAGCGCAGGAGAGAGAACATGGATGGGACACAATTGATTCCTTATTCAATTCCTAATATGAATGGATACTCATTTAAAACTAATTTGTATATAACTGGTACACTATATACGGCCATGTAATTAAGTTAAAACTTGATTAGGGAGGTAATAAAGTTTCATATGTAGTATAGGAAGGTAAAAATTCCTTTTCGTTACAAGAAAATACAAATCATGCAACGAAATTCTAAAATAGCCAGATTTACAAGTGGTAATTGAAAAATAGCCACAGTTTCAAAAGTAATCGAAATTTAGTCACTTTTCATGTAAAGATAAAACGAAAACACTGTTCAAAATCCAGAAAATATTCCAGTATAATATACCGGAGTTCGAATTTTTTACATGTGAACTCCAATATATTTTGATGGAATTCCAGTATACTTATACTGGAACTCCAGTATGCATAATATACTGGTCCAACATAATATGCTGAAAGTTCATACACAGGTGCTCTAATCTTCAGTATATTATGCTGGAACTTTTCGTGTGCTGGAGTTCCAGCATAATATGCTGGAAGTTCATACAAAGATGCACCAATCTCCAGTATATTATGCTGGATTTTTTCGTGTTATAGCAAAATAGTGACTATTTTTCAATGACTTTACAAACGCTGGCTATTTTTCAATTATCAATCCAAAATTAACTAGCCCGTATTATTTTTACGCTGACATATTAGGAAAACATTCGGCAAATTGCTAATAAAAGATCTTGGGTTGTCAATCACAACCCAAACAGCCCAATTTTCGAAGGGGAAAAAACGGATATAGCCAGCCCGCTAGTGTTTACAACTCTGCCTGAACCCTAAAATTAGTCTAACCCTAAAATGAAATAGCCATATCAATTAGATCCGGGATAAAATCCTTGTACAACGATTTAAACGTGGAAATGGGTCCTTTTTTCTCTCTCTTTCTTTTGCATGAATAATTTAAACATAACACTGTTTAATTCATGTATAACAATGTAATAAAGTTCAACCGAGCTTATAGATCTATTATTCACTATCATTGAATAATGAATGTATAATATATATTTAACTTTATAGAATTGGTAGAATAGGTGTATAAATGATATTGATATATAAAATGTATAAAGTGTGTTTTAACAGTATGCAATTGATATATCTATATCTATATTATTATAAAGCATGAATAAAATATCGATTTATAAAAATAACCTTATAATATTAAACTAATAGCTCATAATAAAAGGACATAACCGAAATTCTAGATATTAGCATTATAATCCTATTAGTTTTAGGACATAATAATACACGTTAGGAATCCTACATAACTACCTTTTGAAATCCTATTCGTATAATTATTTTCAGGCTGTCTAATTCATATAGAATTGAACAAGTAAATATCTTTAGTCACGTAATCTTATTACTTTCAGGATATACTTCTTAAAAATTTCTATTACTAATTTAATTTGAAAACGTGTTATAATGTCCTATTACTAATTTAATCTGAAGATGTATTATATTGTCCAAATTCATTTATAAAAATGAGAGCGTGTATTATTATTAAAAGCATAAATACAATATTAATATACCAAAATAGCCCTAAATTATTAAACTTTTTAGGGCTATTTTGGTACAATAACCTTTTTTTTGAACTACAATACTTTCTATGCTAATTTTTGACATTTAAAATTTTAAAATTAATAAATTTTTGTCTATTAAAAATATATAGGAAGGTTTAATAAAATCAATTTAATAATAATCCTCTGTATTGGCTACCACTCCATAATCTCCAATACCAAGAAAAAAATAAAAGTACTATTAAATGGACTCCATAAAGAGTGAGAAAAGAAACTCACGATAACATATTTTTATATTATATTTGAACTATTTTTCTACTCAAATAATATGTTTTATTAATTTTTTGTGTAATATTAAAAAATACTCAATTATTAAACAACAAATTAGAAAATATTTAAGAATATAAATGCGTGAGAAAGAAAAAAAAATGATCGGTAAGAGTCAATACCATTAATGATTCTACAAACATAAAGATCTAAAAGTGAAATGTCATATCAATCTTTTACTCTTTGAAAATATAATTTATGGTGGATAAAATTATAATTAAGATTAAATATTCAAAACAAGAGATGAACTAATATTAAGATCTAAATCAACATAGAATAAATTACTTTTATGTTAAAACCAAATAATTAGATCTTTTAATAAATTATTTAGTAAGAGAATTCAATTCAATTATTTTTTAAATTCATCATAAGAGTAAAATTCTTGTTCAAGTTAAAAAAAATCTTAGAGTACATAAATTTATCCTATAAAAAGAGGGTTAAAAACACAAAGTAAAAAGGTTAGTATATTATTAAGAATCAAAATGCTATACAAGTGTGCGAGGAATCACAATCAAAGTTAAATCCTTAACAAGAACAAGCTTTCAAGACTATATTATAAGGAGTCCACTCTGCTATAACGGGATTATTCTTTGTAGATGCCTCCGGCGGAATCGAAATAATATTTCTATGTCATGCATTACTTGCAAATATCATATCAAGAGGCATGCCAATATTAGCAATAATAGCAAGTGGTGTACCAACAACGATTTTATTGTGAGGTCACCCACTTTAGATTTGATATACCTCTTCAAACAACTTAAATAACCATCATAAATATATCAAAGCAGAGTAATGGTGTTAAATTTATAAGGAAAGCAAAATTGATAATACAGGATGAAGCACTTATAGCTAAGGGTCAACGATCGAAATAACTGCCCTAAGTTCTAGAGATATGTTAGATATTAATGAACCGTTCGGTGGAAAATTAATAGTTTGGGATGTGATTTATGTTAAATACTATCAGGAGTTCCAAAATCAACAAAAGCAGAGACTGTAAAAGCTAGCTTGCCAAAGTTATACTTCTGGCCTCATATAAGCATAAACTTTAATTCGTACCAGGATCTTGAACATGATAATCTTACATATAATCGTTATAGAAAACGTACCTAAAGCGGAAGCCATTATCACGAAGTGGAAGCGTTAATTAAAATTGGTTTCTCGCCCCTTGCCCTAGCTTTTGTTATTGCCGCCTTTAGTGATGGAAAAGAAGAATAGATAGATAGCAACCCTAATGGATGGGGAAGGGACCAATTTATAGAGGTTCTCACTTAATCCGGTACGTCCATCAAATAACTGATCGGACGGACGAGATTTATCTTTCATTAAATATTAATTATGAGCTTTATCATATTGGATCATATACATAATAAGAAAAATCTAACATTCTCCCACTTGTCACATAACAGTAATAGTTAATAACATACTTCGTTAGTTGCGCATAATCAAATCTCTTCTATAATGTCCATCATACATACCATAATATGATAAACCGCCAATGTGAGTTATGGCGGTTATACATATAATTTGTCTACATACTCCCTTCCATATACTACAATATTAGCAACTTGTCGTACTAGGTCCATAAGCAATAAAATATTATGGCCCACAATAATGTCTCATTGAGACTTATCCTGTAATATCTCAAAACAATAATGTGTATATCATTATGAGAAACATGAAATCATTAATGTATATCAGAAACACATAAATGAGTTCAGAGTGTCAAAACATCATAAATACATCGGTCATAAATACAGCTAAGACCCCTTCTATATACATGTTCTTTACATATCTTTGGCTGTAAACCTTTCGTTAGCGGATATGAAATCATGAGATCAATTCTAATATGCTCAAGTGACACTCTTTGTTTCTGAACTTCCTCCTTAACGGTAAAGTACTTTAATTCCATATGTTTGGCACCTTTAGAGTACTTATCGTTCTTGGAGAAGAATACTGCTGCATAATTATCATAGTAAATTTTCAGAGACTTGGTAATGGTGTCGACAACCACAAGTCCTGAAATAAAGTTTTGCAGCCATAATGTATGAATTGTGGCTTCAAAACATGCCAAAAATTCTACTTTCATCGTGGATGTAGCAATGACAGACTGTTTGACACTCTTCTATGATATTGCTGCTTAAGCTAATTGGAACAAATAACCAAACGTTAACTACCAGATAAGATTAAAAAGCAATTTGTGCAAATCGCATGATATAATTAAAAAGATATCTTAGCTACCAGAAATGAATATGTTGGTCAACTAAATAAAAGATTGATTACAAAATTTTATAGTAAAAATAATATATTTTTCTATTTTTGATTCAACAGAAAATGATACCAATAATTACTCCCAAGAAGAATACTTAAATACTTTAATGTCAAATGACCTTCTATCATACATGTTTGTTGTCAAATTTATTATTTCGTATGTTAGTGTCACTGTTTATATAATAAACTAAGTTAAAATTGATCTTCCATTGTATATAGGTTGATTTTGAAGAAAAATATGCCCGTTATGCTACTGAAAAACTTAGATACGCTGAATAATTTATGTGATAGCACACATATGATATATAAAAGTTTTGACAATAACGTCATACATGCAAAAATTATGATACTGGTCAATGTGCTTCTAAGTATATTCTTATCCCTGAATTCAACTTTCACCTTCCGAAACTAAGGAATATCCTTTCAAATTTGTGTGAAAATAATTTTTAGTATGTTTATGTTTTGCAAATATTATAAATAAAGCACAAAGACAAACATTCTAAATATTGGACTATATTTGCCGCAATATATTTTCTTTCACGATCAACTGTATATTGCACTTTTAACAGAGATATCAAGATTGACAACAAGAGTTCTGGTTAAGGCATGACAGGAGGAAACATACACAAAAAAATATTATGCACAAAGAAGTGTTCATTAAGATATCATTACATTAAATACTTTTAAACTATAATACATAATTATCCAACTAACATGGCAAAATTAATCATTTGTGTAAGTTTTGATGATGTCCTTTTATTTTAAATTCATGTATTATGCTAATGTAATAATATTTTTCGGCATTTAGCCGATTGTTGTATTATTATACATAAAATTTATCTCATTAGTTAAATTTTATTGTTCCTTCATATGAATAAATGTTTAAATCATCACGTGCCATTATTAACGTGCAACACACGTTTATAGGGTGCCATTATATATATATATATATATATATATATATATATATATATATTAGCTGAAACAGAATCATTTGTGTATAAATACGACTGCTGTACTGCTATGTAAAAAAAATATTTCTAGAACTAATTTTTTTGTTTGTATGTATAATCTGTGTTTATCTTTGTAGAATTGTTATATAATTATTACAATTCTATATACGAAATAGAGAATGAGGAGGGAGGAAGGAAATTCTAGTGAGAGAAGAAGATGATACAATAGAGAAGTGGGTACCGTATCTCTCTACAATCTTTAGGGAATTTAATATAATCCATACAATTCTGCCTAACTATGTAATTAGCTAAAACTAGTAATACATATATGGACAACGGTTAAAATGAATTACAAAAATTAAAGAGGTTTATTTTAAGTTTATAGCTAATATGGACTGCTAACATTGGATCTTGGAAAGAAGGAGAGACGATTTGTCTTTTTGGGCCAAAGTCCAATATTATTGTCCTACTAGTCGTAGCTGCCACGAAAGAGCATATCCAGCACAAGATGGACTTTGTTAGAGCAACTAATCTCATTAAGAAAATTTTAAAAAAAATTAGTCTCGCGCTAAAATTTTGAAGTACCAGAAATTTTTGGTAGCATGCTTCAAAATTGTGGCAACGTGCTTCAAATTGTAGCAGCATGCTTTAAAATTCTAACTATGTACTTTAAAAGTCTAGCAACATGCTTTAAAATTTTGACACGAGTTTATTTTGCCAATACTTTTTTTAATGAGTTTAAAATTTAAATGGTAGCACTAAATGATCTTATTTGTGCAAATTGGCCTATCCAGCACTCTCAAAACTAATGACAGGCCCAAGGATCTAACCGAGTCAAGAAAGTGGGATCCATACAGAAGAGAAATCCACTTTAGGGACGGATAGATTGTAACTTTATCCGAATCTAATAAATGCACCCTAAATTATTGATATCAATCATTTGTAATTTTTTTTGTATAATTTATTTAAGTGATATTTGCTCTATCAAAAAACTTACAAAATCTATTTTATTTATTTCATTCTGACCACTACGACACTATTAAGTTTGACCAATATAATATTTTTAAGCTACATGCCAGCCAAATGGGGACGCCGGAAACCGGGAATATTTTTCTTACTATAATTCACTCATTTATTTAATTTCGGCCAGATCGGGTAGAGTTTATGGAACTAAAAATTAATGAAGAAGGTAATGTTAGAGTTAATTAAACCTCCGCCGGCCATATCAAATGTGGTCGTGCACACAAACGAATTAGTGACAAAATTAAAGAATAAAGTCTCCAATCCACTTCCACTATTGACATAATCTGAATATTTTATATTTGTTAAGTTGAACCTAGTTGATAAAAAATATGAGAGCTTTGACTAACATTTCCCTTTGTTCTGCGTTTGTCATACATCTTATCTAAGGTCAGGGAAATGGAGAATAAATTCTTGATTTCTGCAAGTTGCACCTAAATTTAGTGGAAAACTAAGATCCCCTGTATCTTTGACAGATTGGAATCCTCTCATTTTCATTTGTATATATTATTATAACTCTCCATTTTTTAGTTTTTAATTTTGAGATATAAGGGACAAATACAGAATCACTTTGCTTATATATTTTAATACTCATCTGTTCTAGTTGTTGTTCAATTATATATGTTATGCCTCTCCTTCAAGAAGTAATATTTGTAAGTGCTAAACAACTACATACATAAATCACTTCAAGTTTTATACCTTACTTGTTTAATGTCTAAAGGTTTACTTACCCCTGACCAAGCGAAACTGACGTTTTACTGGTAATGGACGTCTTCAATCATCAAAACAGTTGAAAATCATTTTGGGTTGTAATATTCTGAACTATCAGAAATTTAAACTTGGCTGAAAATCGACTATCTAAGTAAAAAGCCAATGCATGTTAGAAACATTACGAAACCATTAAATTCTCCGAATCTAATTGTTTACACGGTTTAACGGTAGTTTTGATAAACTAAGAAGGAGTTAAAAGGCAAGTGAATCGAAAATGATCCAAAACCCTTACTCAACTAGTTTGATCCGTGTGAACCGTACGAGAGTTCCAGATAAAAACAATGCAATGAACAACAAGACAATGTTTAGGGTATCAACGAAATAGAATAATCCACTTTGTGTATTGATTAATGTTCTTTTCTTCCGAGGATCATACACAAAAAGACCGAGAGAGAGATAGAGCTTTTTGTCAGAGACGGCTCAATGGTGTTGGAGGCCTAAATACCGAGAGAATAAAAGATCTCATTGAAGCGGCTAATTCCATGCATATTGTATGAACATCTAGTCGCACAAATTGCATAGTCATAAATAGCCACTCAAGATATTACTTAGCCTTCAGGAGCTTAAACTTGTTTAATACTTTTAGATATTTTGTTCAAAGTTTATATTCTTTTTACTTTTTGAGATGCAATTTTATCTTGCTGATGTAACTAACCTATTTAATCTTTGTTGAAACAATACTAATTTTTTTTGTAAGATTTTACTAAATTTAATTTTGATTTTTTTCACATGACCGTCAATATAACGCATTGCCTCCCAAAGTAACAATCAGTGTGGAAATTTGTATTTACAAAGATGATAAACAAATCAACTATAATTTTTTACGATCTAATTATTTTGAAGGGTACCTACAGAGACCTTGAAATAAAATATTTTACAAAGTTAAAATTGTAAATAAAATCTGTTCAAGTTGGAGTGAGAAGAACTAGAAAGTGAGTACAGATTCTATTGCCTTTTCACTTTTATTAGAATTTTCTTACTCAACTACAAAAAAAAAGAGCACATAATAAGTACAATAAATATTTAAATTAAACTATAGAGGACTAGAATTGTTTTCTCTCTCGGCGCATGATAGGGTAAACTAACGTGTGCAGGAGTCGGAAAATGCTTTGTGGAAAACCGGCGAAGGCAAACAAAATCGCTGCTAAGAATGCGGCGGAGTTGCTGAAAGAAGTCATAGGTGTAGGAACTTCAATCCAGCTAAAGAAGTCCCCTACTCCAGCACTGTATGTAGGGAAGAGTCAAAATGGTCAAACTCCGGTGACCACACCTGTACCTGTACACAATCAGCAGACACCGACGGGTGGCAACCGCTACAAGTTCAAATGGAAAGGCGCTGATGGACGTAACACCAGCCAATCAAACAATTATGAAGGAAGGGCCTAAGGAAGCAAATTTGGGGAAATTGCATATATCTGGGAATAAGGCTGAGGCTGACGGCGATGAGCAAAAACTGAGGGAGATGGATGCAGAGCAACCAAAAAAGGTACCAAAAACCTGGGTAACACTATTCAATGAGAACAAATTTGCTGCCAGAGGTATGAAATTGAAATACATTGCACCAATTATTGTAGAGGGTGAATTGGTAGCTCAATTACAACAAGAGGAGATTGACAGAGAAATAGGAAAATGAAAACAGGCACTAATTTTGTATCTAGTTGGGAATTCACCTACTATTGCAGCAGTGGAGAGGTTTATTGCCAGTAAGTGAAACTATATTGCAATATTCAAAGTTTACTATCACAATGTAGACTTCTTCCCGGTAAAATTTGGGAGTATAGCTGATAGAGATGAGGTTCTTTTCTCTGATACTCAAACAGTGAATAATAGTCTAGCTATTGTTAAGATTTGGGAGGCTGACTTTGATTTCAACAAAGAGGTGCTCCGAACGATCCCCCTGTGGATTAAGATGTCCAATCTCCCACTTAGTTGCTGGAGTATGGATTCATTAAGCAGGATGAATAACAGTATGAATGTTGATAGGGTCTCCTATGCAAGGATGCTTATTGAAATGGACGTTACAAAGCCTTTACCAGACTCCATTAAAGCAAGAGATCCTATAGGGAAGATCTTTGATCAAGAGATAAAGTATGATTGAAAACCTGTCTATTGTCCATCTTGCTTACAGATTGGATACAGATGCCAAGACAATGGGCAAAAAAAAGCCACTCAAACTGATCAAGGAAAGCCGGGGAAGCATAAGACTATGTGGCTAAAGAAAAAGAATGATATCCGGGATCAGCCTCAAAACAACCAACCTGCTCGAGGGAGAGATCAGCAGGTAGGAATGTTTGTAGTAATGAACAAGTAGGTGCAGGTCCAGAATGATGCTGCTAAAAACAAACAGCATCATATGCAAGAGGATCATTGGACAGAGGTCAGAGGCAAATCAGCAAATCGAAGTGGTCAGACTACCTCCAAAAATGGCAATCTGACAGTAACAATTGCATTCAACTCTCCAAAATTACCAAATGCATAACATCAATCTCAGGTGGATGAAGGGACTAGAAAACCTCGGGGACAATGTAGTTATATGGGCCTAGAGGATAAACCCCCTGACTCTGAATGTTGAAGCTCATTACATGGAATGTCAGAGGCCTGAATAAAGTATATAAGCAGGCGGAGTTAATAAAGTTTTTGAAGCACATAAGGTAGGATTGATTGCAATACTAGAACATAGGGTACAAGGAAAATATGCTGAACAGATAATTAAAAGGGTAGCCCCAGATTGGCATTGGTGTTCAAATTATGATGCAAATGGAAGGGGTAGAATATGAATACTATGAAATTCAAATGAAATTGTATTCACTGAAATATATACACACTTATAACTTACTCATGGGGCTGTGAGGAAATGTACTTTGAATGTGGGGTTTCAACTAACCGTAGTTTATGGTTTGTATAATGTGGCTGCTAGAAGGCCACTATGGACTGAGTTAACATCTATTTCTCGCATACAACAGGAGGCCTGGGTTGCCATGGGAGATTATAATGCTATAAGGCACTATGATAATAGAATAAAGGGAAATTCTGTGTAGAAATATGAGGTTGCTGCCTTCAAGAGATTTATGGTGGATACTAATATGGTGGAGCTTAAAACTATTGGAAGAAGATATACCTGGACTAATAACCATGTCGTTAGCAAGATTGATTGGGCTCTTGTCAATAGTGAATTGATGACTACTTGGACACATGTGGAAGCTACGACCTTAGATCCTTATTTCTCAGATCATAGTCCTATAGCTATAGAAATTGGAGGGAGAGGATTCAAAGGGCCTAGGCCATTCATATTCTTCAACCATTTGGAGCAGCATCCTAATTTTCTCTTATTGGTGAATGGCCAGTGGAATTGTGTACAACAAATACCGGGGATGGAAGCAATTTGGTATAAACTGAAATAGGTCAAGCATGAACTAAAGGCACTAAACTGCAGAGAGTTTACTGAAAAGGAGGAATATTACAGGAATGAGCTGGCTGAAATACAATATGAAACACGAGATCCCCAGAAGCAGGTGGAACTAGCTGAGGAGGAGAAGGAATTGAAACAACAACTTGAAAAATAGGTGCTAATTGAGAAAAACATTCTTAACCAGGAATCAAGAGTGAAATGGCTACAACTAGGGGATGCTAACAATGGCTATTTCTATGCTTGCATGAAGAACAGGACTGCTCATAATCAAATAAGAAGACTCAATACTATAGATAGTAATATAGCACAACTGAGAAGGAAGTGGAGATAGAAGTTGTCAAATTCTATCAAAATCTGCTTGGGTCTGCCGCTGGTACCAACAGTTTAACCGGATGTACTTGATGAAGGACATAAGTTGACCAGAGATCAACAACTGAAATTGATAGAACCAGTCTCTAGAGAGGAGGTATACAATGCAGTTGAGGACATTGATGTCCAGAAGGCTCCTGGATATTATGGTTTCAACTCACATTTCTTCGAGAAAAGCTGGCAGGTAGTAGGGGAAGAAATCATCTCCGCTGTTATGGATTTCTTTCACATAGGCAACATGTTAAGCGTATTAACTGCACATTAGTAACACTTGTGCCTAAGGTGAAGAACCCTCTAACAATAAAAGAGTTTAGGCCATCTCTTGTAGTACTGTGCTATATAAAATCATTTCGAAGATTCTCACCAAGAGACTACAACTGGTAATGCCTACTTTGATTGACCAAAGCCAAGCAGCCTTTGTGCCAAGCAGAATCATAAGTGGTAATATCATTTTAAGCCATGAACTCATAAAGGGGTATAGAAGGAAAGGTATTTCCTCTAGATGTATGATTAAAATAGACATGCAGAAGGCGTATGACTCGGTGGAATGGATCTATATTGTGCAAATGTTGCATGGACTGCACTTTCCTGTTAAATTTACCAATTGAATTATGAGTTGTTTACGGACAGTCTCTTATTCAATCATTATTAATGGCAAGCGTAGTAGGCCTTTTGCTGCTAAATGGGTCTAAGGCACGGGGACCTTATGTCACCTTGCTTGTTTGTAATGATGGAATACCTGAGTAGGTTGCTGAAGCAATTGACAAAGAACCCTGCCTTCAAATTCCATCCTAAGTGTGCTAGGACCAAGATTACTCATGTAGGATTTGCGGATGATCTTCTACTGTTTTGCAAGGGTGACAAAGAGTCTGTACAATTATTATATAATTGCTTCAAGACTTTTTCTGAGGCATCAGGACTTATTGCAAATCCAACCAAAAGCTCAATATATTGTGGAGGAGTCAATCCAGTCTTACAACAACAATTATTATATGTACTTAGATTTCCCAAAGGTGAGCTTCCCTTCAGGTACTTAGGGGTGCCTTTAAGCTCTAAGAGGCTGGCTATTACTCACTGCCAACCCCTGTTGGAGAAAATGCTTGGTAGAATCACGGGGTGGACAACCAAATTTCTGTCCTACGCTAGAAGAGTTATACTAATCAAGAGTGTATTATTCTCTATACAAACATTTTGGTCACAAGTATTTGTACTGCCTAAGAAGATTATAAATGAAATTGTGGCAACTTGCAGAAAATTCTTATGGAGTGGTGGGGCAAATGAGTCAAATAAGGCACTGATTGCATGGGAAACTCTTTGTTATCCCAAAACTGCAGGGTGTAAATTTTATTGATGTTGAGTTATGGAACAAAACTGCAATTTGCAAGCAGCTATGGAATGTATGCAAGAAGAAGGACAAACTGTGGGTGAGATGGGTGGATGCCTATTATGGGAGAACGAGTCACATCTGGGAGGCCAAGTGCAATCAAGCATCTTGGATAATGCAGAAAATCTTGAAAGCACACAAATATATCATACAGGCTGGAATGAGTATGGATGCGATGATTAGCATGAATCAATTCCCAATCAACAACATTTATTGCAAGTTGAGGGGTAATGTGCCAAAGGTGGCTTGGAGAAGGCTGACTTGCAACAATCAGAGTGCCTCTAAATGGAACTTCATACTTCTGCTCATGATTCATGGTAGATTATATACAAGGGACAGACTAAAGAGATGGGGAGTGATACATTATGCAACATGTCCTTTGTGTGGAGCGGCAGAGGAAAGTATATCCCATTTGTTCTATGTATGTATACTATCTACTGAAGTGTGGCAAAAACTGTCACAGTGCCAAGGTATATATAGGCAACCTATGGAATGGGATGCAGAAGTACAATGGGCTATATCACAGCAAGTGGATCTGCTAAAATTTACAGAATGGCTATTGCTGGCAGTTTATATCAACTATGGCATCAAAGGAATCGTAGAGTATTTCAGCATAGACAAAGATCAGCGGGGGAGATAGTTAGATTGATTATACAAGAGATATTCTATAGAGGAAGCATGAACCTGTGACTGAGGAAGAAGCTGCACAGTCTAAATTTCTACCCATGAGACTACATAGAATAGTTAGTACAGAAATGTATGGAAGTTAGATAGCTAGTCGGCAAGTCACTGAAGGTTGGGACTATGTCTAACCCAGTTGACAAGTGGTAGTTTGTTTTTTTCTTTTCTTGAGCTGTACATATACTTTTTGGTAAATAAAGTTTATAGTTACCAAAAAAAATAAAAATTGTGAAGCCTAAAGCGGCCGCTTTAGTAGCTTGGGGGTTAAGTCGCCTCCCCTTCTTGTGTTGCAATGGACATGGTTCTTAGTTTCATTGAGAAGTTAGCTATACAAAACAAACAAGAATCTTTTTCGTGATAAGACCCTTCAACAGTGCAAAAAAAATTGTTAAAAAGGCGCATTTGGTTCACCAGAAAGCTTGATTACTACTAAAAATCAGGTGAAAAGCGACCGAAAAAAGCGACCAAAGTTGGTCACCATTTGCCCAAAAGCGACCAAAAAGCGACCACAATGGTCTGGTCAGTATTTAGGTGGTCACAAACAGATAGCGACCAACAATTAGCGACCAACATTGGTCTCCAACATAAAAGAACCAAACATTCCGGAAAAACATGTAGAGACCAACTTTGGTCGCCAATTAGCGACCAAAGTTGGTCACTTTTTTTAATTTTAAATTAATTTAATTTGCTAAATAGCGACCAAAACTGGTCCCTAAATTAATTATAATTTTTTTAAAATTCACAGATTAGCGACCAAATAGCGACCAACTTTGGTCGCTAATTTGCAGAATCAATTTTTTTCCCAGCAAAATAGCGACCAACTGGAGACCAAAGTTGGTCGCTATTTTTGGTTCATTTTTTTCAGAAACTGCCTGTTTTGGCAGCTACACCACCTGCCAGTTTTACCAAATTCCTAAAATAAGTATTTTATGCCATTAAAACAACAACAACGACAAGAACAACTACAACAAACAACAACGAGAATAACAACTACGATAAACAACAACATTAAACAACAACATTAAATAACAACAAGGTTTAAAGTTCAAATGAGCTTATACATTATATAAGCTGTTATTACAATTCAACGTCTACTAATGTCTACATCATGAGCGTCATCGCCGGATGAAGTGTCACCATCAAGCTGACCTTCCGGCGATGATTCACGTGACCGGGGAATCGGAAAAGAGCCAGAAGCCAAGAGAGATTTGATCTGCTCTTGTAGAGCAGCATACTGAGCATCTCTAAGTTTATCTCTCTCCTTCTCTCTTTCTTCTCTCTTCTTCTCTCTTTCCTTGGCAGCTTCTAGCTCGGATGTGAGCTTTGCTACATGGTCCCGCATAGAGGAGAGGTTATCCCCATCAAGCGACTCCGCTTGCGAGGAAGTGCCTATTCCTTGCATTCCACACCTATGCGGTAGAATTGCTTAGCGGGAAGCCCGTATACCTTCCCCCCTTTTGGACCGCCAGCCGCCTGCGTCCATAGTCTCTCAGCATCCTCGTCCGACGGTTGGATTGTTTCGCCCGATGAAGATGGTGGCTGGCTGCGTACAAACTCTTCCAACTCAGCTGTGAAGCGACTCTATAAGAAAAATTAAATTAGTATTCAAAAGTTATATAAAACTAAATCAAAGTACTTAATAAAAATTGAAAACTTACATGTACAGCCGAGGCTCGGTCCTCGACCCACTTTTCTTCGTCCGAATCCTTCTTCTTCTTGACAGTATGAGTTTGCTTGAATAACTCATCTTGCCTGATCGGGCGGCCTAACTTCTTCTCCTGAAAAGTCATAAATTTTAGTTAATAAACAGATTAGACGTTGAAAATTAAAATTAAATTAAGCAATTACGTACCATTTTTCTCTTTATTGAACCGAGGCTGATCGCACCTCCAGTGTGCAGAGAGCCTCCCGTCTCCGAAGCACAAGCTTTCTTTCCTTGCTCGCACTTCTTTAGGAAATCTGTGGTTGCCCATTGCCTTTGCAGATCAGTCCAAAAACCATCTTGCAACCAAGAGGGCTTCGTATTCGTCCTTCTAGCTTTGGAAAAACAATGGGACAACCGCTTGCGTGCCTTGAGATTGAAGTTAGCAGCCACCTCCGCATTATAGCGGTGTTCCCACACACACTTGCTCTGTATTTGAGAAGTTAAGTATTTAGATGGAAATATCATAGTATTTAGATGGAAATATCATAAATATAAATAATTGTACTGCTTGAAAGAACATTTATACCTTAAATTCATTGAAAATTGCCTCCTTAAGCGTGAATGGAAATTCACTCCAAGACGCATAAGGGCTATCATATAGCTTTCGAGTTGCTTGGGTGATTATCCTCGTTGTAACATTACAAGGGTTAAACCTTTAACAGACTTATTCCGCCGCAACGGATAAGGAGCATAATACACTTGCCTAACATTATGCGCAATTATGAAAGGATCATAGCGATCATACTCCCTCTTATGATTAACCTCAATTAGGTTGTACTGATTGTGGACTCTAGTACCTCTTGT